>CABPRJ010002371.1:1828469-1902366 GCA_902439185.1 Cinara cedri
GGAGCCGATACTAAGACGCGTTGTTCCGCGACCTGGTCGCGCCTAGTAGCGTTTTAGGGCTATACTTTGACAGCTCGAACGCTTTCAAACGCGTTCTCGACCCGCATAAAACGTTACAATTGCCCGTTGATTAAATGAAAAACGCAAAATGTAATCGGACCGCGGCCAATGGCCGCCAACTACGAGCGTTCGGCCGTCCGAGACGCGGTGGCGAGACACGCCTTTAGGACGGTTTACCGCGGTCGATCGTCAAACGTTAACGGTTATCGCGGCTAAATAAACGGGTATGCATCAACAGTACGCCAGTGCGCCGAAACTGACGTGGTGTAAATCGAGCCGCGACGAGTTGAGTGTTTCGCGAAAAAAATTCGACTATACGGCCGTAGACACGGCGCGCAACGTCGGCACGCCGAGTATTTGAACGTCGCGAAACGTAAGGCGCGAATACGAATATAAGGGACCGAACACCGCGGGTCCGGAAAAACCGACCCGGTTCGGACCTAGCGTCCCTATTGAAAACCCTATTGAAGACCCTGTGTAGCGCGCGCGCACGCAGTTTAACCGTATCCCGTTTTACAACCAGCGTCGGCCTCCGGAGTTTGTATTCGCGCCCGGGGACCCGTCGAAGCCGGGGATTTCTCTAAAATGTCGTCGTCCGACTACCGTTTTAAATCTGAAATGACGTTAAACATCACTTTCGTGAATGTAACACAGTGTCGCGTATATGTGTACGTAACCGCGAGAGAAACGCGTTGTTATTTTTTCGGAATCATTGTCCGAACAGCGAAAACCAACTTTCTAACGAAATGTCGCGTCGATTCGAATCTTTCGCATATGTGGGGTGGGGGGGTCCCTCGAAAAAACGAAAACGTTTCCGGGCCCACACTGTTTGTGACGGCGTTACAACCGTCGGCAACGTTGAACGGTTCGAAAATCGCGGCACGTACGGATTTATTTTTCGTCAAAAACAAAGCCGCGACGTTAATACTCGTAAAACAACGCCGCACGAGCGCGATAATATTTATTTTATAACGCGTGCGCGGCGCGCGCTCGAGTGGTTTGCACCGTTCGCGCGCCGGCGATTCGACGGAGAGTTAATAATCTGTAAAATAATTCGCGTCGGCCGTAGGTATATGAGAGCAGACCGTAATTTCATAAATCGATTTAGAAATTGCACAAACACGCGCACACACACGCATACACACACGCACACGCACACGCGATTTAGCTGGTTTCGCGGCCGTGTATACGTCAACGATAACGGCGGCAACGTATACCCGCGCCATTGGCGGAGGCTCGGCCCCGGCAAATGTTTTTCGAACCCCCTTAAAATGATATTTACCCGTTTTTAACGTCAGCGACACGCATAAACGGGCACGGCGCGTTTACCGCGGCATTTTTTTTGCAAAACCGATACCTAAAATGCGACGATTGCCGGCGATAAAAAACAATATTTTACGTTTTTTTGAACGCAATCTCGGTAATAATTCAATCGTGCCCGCGCGTGTATTTCGCGCGAATGACTCCCCGCTATAGACCGCCGTAATCTGTCGCGTCCGGCCGATTCGTCGGACACTCAGTCTACGGATGGCACAACGACCGACGCGGGAACCGGTGTGATGAACGTTTTAGAACACTGGCCGAATACTTGTATGCCAACAATAAATACATACATTACGATATTATCGTGTATAATTAAATAAACGTACCGTATTTGTAATAGACGTCATTAGGCGCGCGCGATGCAGTCTCCGCTTTCGCGTCGGGAAATCGTTCGGTGATGTGGGACGGGGTTGGGGGGGGGGGTTGCGGGAGCGTAGTCCCCGCGGCTTTATACGCAACGAAATGTTCGCGTTCCCCCCCCCCCCGCCAACCGCTGATATTTGCCGGGATCTCGGCCCGCGCCGTACAATAATTATTGTACGCGCGCGTATTATTACGACGACGACGACGACGCCGCCGGTTTAGACGTTGTCCGCGGCTGTAGCGTCCGTCCCGTCCGATCCGAATCGATTTATTCCGCATCGATCCGTTCGCCGCGCGCTCCCGCCGCCGCCGCCGACCGATACCCGCGCACTCGTACGCGCGAAACGTAATTCGCGGCCGTCGGGGCCCGCGGACGTGATTCGCGCGGTAAATTTTTCGCGCTTTACCAGACGGATGCCCCGCCGCCGACAAACGCCCGCCGAACTCCGTCCGGTATCCCGTCGCGCCGGAACGCCCGCGCTGACGGGGTCCCGCGCCGGTTTCAGATTCTGAGCGGTTCCGGGCGATTTCCAGTGATTACCGGTTTCGTCGCTACGGCGCGTAACACGACACATCTCCCGGAAATCTCGCGCCTTTTTCGTCGCATTTCGGCTCTGGCCGGTACTGTGACGGGGTCGGTTTTTTTTTTTTTTTTTTATGTTTTGTTATTATATTATTTGTTTTATTTGTATTTTTAGTTCACCCAGAATCGATTTTCGTCAGCAACGGTGTGCCGTTACTTGCAGGTATAAATAAAATGACTTACGTATATGTCACTTTCCCGACTACTCGCCTACAACACTGGCGGCTCCCGTTCCAAATATCAGATCTTTTTTTATTTTTTATTGACCTCTAAAATGGTACAGGGTTATTGGTATTTTCGGTACGAAAACATAATTATTTTTGTTGATCTGTGGGTTCTTTGGTGACACGGGTAAAAATAAACAGTTTTAATTAGTTAATTTAGTTGTCAAGAGCAAAAAGTAGCAATAAAAAAAAAAATAATAATAATAAATTACCAACAACGGTTAACTGCGGTAGATACAGGGATACAGGGACGGAGAGTCACGGGAAAACACGGGGAGACGGGCGAAGACTGTGCGGGACAGCTATTCACGGGCAAGAAAATTCGTTTTTAAACATTTACGGGCAACAAAGGTTAACTGCAGTGTTAGGGACGGGAATGGAATCGGAGAATCGCGGAGAAACATATTTTTATTTTTTTTTTTTTTTTTACGTGTTTTTTTTTCGTTCAATTCTGACACGGGCAAAGACTTACGGGACAGACAGTATTATTATACATTATTCATACTCTCATGTGTAAGTAAAATGTACGTACAGAGAAAGAGAGAAAATGGAGATACTATACAATTTACGTGCGAACAATTTGCTCGTAGTTCCAAAAATATATTTATAGGAATTGGGACGAATCGTAAAAAAAAAAAAAAAAACGCCCGTAGCTACAGCTCCGTCAATAGAATAGAATCGAAATTTCACCCGTCTAATTTGTATAATAGAACTATTCTTTACAAAGCGATAAAAAACCAGACCCTATAATAAAACGATACAGCCACTACTTATGTATTTCAATTATATTCTTTACTACCAAAACAAAACAAAATGATACTTCGCACGTGGATGCAGCCACTGTCGTAAGTGGTTTGGTGAAGAAGGTAGGATACAGACGGGAATTTAATGTACATCCGTAAGCAACGATAAACCAGTAATGTGCGTTTCCATAACAACAATGATCGTTTAAAAAAGATTAAAATAATAATGACAACCTTATTTTCAATCTTTTAATCATTTTCAAGAACTAGGTATTCCTCATTATCTCGAATATTAATGAAAATTTCAAAAAAATGACTTCTTTAAAGTACCACCCAGAGAACATTTGATTTTAGAAAAAGTACTATACTTTATAATCGGAGTAAGATTTCTGGTAGAAAACGTGTTCACATTAAAAAAAAAAAAAAAATAATAAATAAATAAACACTATTGTAAAACCAATATATTCTTCGATCCGTTTAGAATCAAAAAAAAAAAAAAAAATTGACGAAATTTAATCATTATAAAAATTGTAGAGGTGGGGACGAAAATTAAAACACCCAGTATCTTGGATAATAACGTTGGATGCACGTGTACAAAATTTTCAGCCTTCTGGCTTCATTTGGGAAGTCTGTCGGGGTGTATAAAGCCAAATTACACCCTCCACCCACAATTCAAATTGAATTTCAACCCGAATTTCATCACTTCAATCCGCCTACAAAATAACTGTGATTCTCGAATCGGAGCTCATTTGGTCCTGCGGGAGCCACTAGAAATGTCCGATAGTAACGGGAATACGATAAATATGTTTATAGAATATATTATAACGGACGCAATGTAATGCAATAGTCTATACCTTGGGGAAAGATTCAACAATAACATCTAGAAATATGCAAATTTCAAAGTGTGAACTTTCGCCGTTACTTTATTTAGTTGTCGGTGATGTTTTAGCAATGTATCGAAAGTTCAATAACTGCATATTTTCTCTCAGAAGAAACATTTTTACTTTTTTTTTATTTACGTAGGTTCGTGTTAAAAATGCTTTAAAAGTTTCCACCGTCACGATCTATAAATGTCTTTATGGATGTGCGCAAGCGTTTATTATGATATTAGGTAATCGAAAAACGTTTACAATCTTTCTGCGCTCTGACGCTATTGGTTGTGTCTGTGTACAGTTTTTCGACAAAAGGACTTTTGTGCGACCGGCAGCTGTGCATTTTTTTCAGGTTTCAGACTCAATTGTTGTAGACACACCACGATTATTGCGTCATAACCGAGGGCCGGACAAATACGAAATATCTCCTTTGAAAATTTCCCCCTTCGCGTTTTCAACACGAAAAAACGAATATTTTTTGTTTTGTTTACATTTATATAATGACATAAAAAAAAAAAAATCAAATAAAACATAGAACATTACGACTCCCGTACACGCGACGATAATAATAAAATTATCGAACGATTAAAAGTTTTGCGACACGTAAAACCGTTTATGAACTCCCATGGACACGATTCGATAAAAAGTTTATGCACCGCAGCAGCGATTATAATTTTGGCGACTCCGCAAACACCGCCGCGCGCCGCTATAAAACGATTACGTGGCCTCTGATTTGTCGAGAACTCATTTATTTTATTATAATTTTTTTTTTTTTTTTTTATTCGTTTTTATAAGGCTTCTTCGGTGAATCGCGGGCTTTACTCTTCGATGGTCATTGATCGATGTCGATATTACGGGCGAGTATATACAGACCGTGTGTCCATTGGTAGTGGGAATAATCCGGATTTGCCGAAGTTTGATAATCCGGATTATTAAAACCCGAAGTCGAAAATGACAATAATACTTATAATAAATGTTAAATATTTGTTTCGTTAAATAGACGACCGGTTCGAAGAAGGAATTCCATCGGTTCCATCGAAGATAAACGCAAATTATATTGAATTGCATTCATAGTTTGTCCAACCTAATGGAAAAATGTGGGAAAATCGGTGACGAACGAAAATGTTTTAGGTATACGAATTGATGATTGATCTAAAACACGCCAGACAAAGGCCGGACCTGTTCGAGTAGAGTACATCGTTGTTCTTGTTCAAAACAAAATAATAATTACAATTTTCGTTGAAATGACGAAGTAATACGCACACTGTTAAATGACAACGGCCCGTCAACGACTGTGTTTTCGTTATAGACATTTTTAATGTAAGTTTCTGACGGTAAACGCGTAGTTTTTACACTCTATTCGAGCCCCCGACGGAATTTTCACGGAAAACGCATACCTGGACCACTAGACGCCTTATGCTCGAAAACTTTTAAACGCCCGACTCCTGGGGAAATCCCGCAGCTAGTGAGGTTTCGAGATAAAAATTATTGTGATCATGCAGGATAACACTTATCATAGTTAAACCGAAAGCACAACGGAATAAACTAATACATATTATACGTACCTAGGACGAACAATAATAATATTGGGTGCACAATATTTGAATAAACACTTAATGTCTCTTCGAGTAAATAACGATATTTATTTTCTTATCGTAAATTCAAATAAATTATTATCTTTTTTTTTTTTTTTTTTCGTTGCGCGTGGTCTTGTATGATAATATAATTGATAACCCCGAGTTCTTCTAATCATTTAATGTATACATTTGTAACCCTCTAATTATTCAAATCCTATTAAGTACTAATTAACAATTAATAACTATAACCGTTATTCTAAACATGTTCGTATTCTATTGGTTGCGTTTTTAAAATCAGTGTAAGGGGGTCACGGTCGGGCAAAGCCCCTTACAGTTTAAGTTGAATTGAATTTTTATCAGAGACGCTGTACTGTCTCGTAGTCAAACACTTTCAATTGAAAACCGAATTATATAAACATAAAACCTCGCTAATCTAAAATGAAAAATGACAAAATGAGAAATTAACGTGTAATACGACTTCGAAAACTCCGCTAACCGCTACTATTCAACTTGATAAACGAGGATACATCTATATTATAGTATCACGATGATTTTTTTTTATTTATTTGATTTTTTACAGGTTAAACCGCTGTAAAAATAGGTGTATAAACAAACGGACTATTACGTGAGCGGGAAAAAAGCAGCAGAGAATATTCAGCGCTGTGGAAACCGAAAAGTGAAAAAACGCTCTTAGCTCTGTGCTTTGTGCTACGAATGCGTAACGACGGTCGATATTTCTCCATAGAGATTTTTCGAATGGTATACCTACACAATTATAATCGCATTGGTCATACTATTGATCTATCAATATGAGTATGTCTCGACAGCGCCGAAGTTTGAAGAGGATAAACGGGACAAACAGAGAGTGCCGACAGAGATTGGCGTGGAACTGCGCATCGATATTTACGACAATAAAAGCGTCCGTGGAATAATCGAATTATTTTCAAACTTCGAAAAGCTCTAATTTAGTCAATTTCAGATTTAGGACCATTGTAAATTGACCAAAATGAAAAAAAAAATTATTAAAAAACTCAATGGTGACAAAAATAAGGGTTTCTATTCAAAAAAATGTAATTGTTTACCAGCAATTTCGCTCTAATTTACAATGATAGCACATTTTCCGAAAGTAAATCTGACTGGGGTAGTACTTTAGAGAGATCATTTTTTTGATTTTCCCCGAAGTTTTCCCAATTAATGGAAAAACCCAGGAAAAACATGGAAAAACGGGAAAATAGGTAAAATATTAAACAAATATTGTTAAAAAAAATATATATAATGCATATGTAATTATGTTACCATAATATGACAGACATATTGTTGACAATGAAGCAACAATATTAACCGGACTCCATTCAGAATCGGTTTTGATTGGTAATGGTTGCGTATAGATATGCATTCAATTTTCCCTCTGCCTTCCTAAATTCTCATCAAAAACAGTGGCCTGTCCACGTGCGAAATATGTCCATCATCGCGGTATTGACTATCACGTAATATTCAAGTTTCGAAGCGATGATTTCCGTACAATTTTATCGATAAACTGCGCGCGAGTCCGTGTCTGTGAGTTTCGGAATATTCAACTAGAACCCCTCCGGAAAGCATACGGAAATGAATGGTGATCCGTACGGTGATCGTGTTTAAACGCGCAAAAATAATTTCGACCCTTGAAATCGTTTTCCAATCGGGGCGTTTGACAGTACCGTCCTATGACACCTGCCTACCAATCATTGTAAACAATCGCGACCAATGAAACAACGCCGACTACGTCAATTTACGTACGACGGTATCGTTTACGGACGAATTCGACGAGACCGCGAGTTTATCGTTCAGCGATAATATTAACGTACACTCGTTTCGCGTCAAATCACGTCTGGAACATTCAAACGCGAAATTTCAACCGGTAATCTGCATTTCACGGTTATAGCTTCGGCACACGCCATACAGGTATACCGCAGTCGTCGTTTTCGATAATATTTGTATAAAACCTACACGGCGTAGGTACCCGCGGGGGGTGTTCCTTTATTTGAACATCTACGCGCACGTCGATATCATTAAATCGCCCGATTCGGTACGTGGATATTATTGCGATCTTGCGTTCACTTATACACGTATACCTATAATAACGGAATAACGGAATAACGTAATGTTCCCTCAGTACTCGATAAAAACTCCGATGTTGTCGGGTACGTATCGACGTACGATTGTACGAACGCGTGCCGAGAATTCTGCATGCGTAAGCGCATTTTGAACTTTGTATTAATAATCGCGGTCGACAGCTTTTGGTCTCTTGTACATAATATTATTATGCGATTTTGTTTCAACCGAATCGTATATTTTTTCTCAAACTCGCGAGTTAGGCAATATTTCCGATACGTATTACGTTTTATCGGTATCGAATAATACGTTACGCTGTTTTTGTGATTTTGTATTTATTGGATTGATAAAATATGCACGGTGAATATCGCAAAGACAGCAGTCGAAGAAATGCGTTACGTTTGAAATTGGTATGTTTTCAAAAAATATCCTCGAGCAGCAGAGTTCCGTAACTATACAGAATCCGATTCCCCCTCGCCTATTTTGTATTACTGAACTTTTCAAAACAATATAATACTGAATACTGTAATATTATTTTCATGCATACACTACTATATGCGATACCAGATACCTGCATTATTTTACTTACAAACAAATTATAAAATTTGATGGTAAAATTGTTAAGCGTGGGATTTGAAAGCTGAAACTCCTATAAGAGATCCTTGTTCTTACACCGTGCATGTACTGCATTGCATCATTTGAGAGGAAGAGATCTCTTTCTCTTTAAAAGTATACAAAGCTTGAAAAAAAAATTCAATTCCCGAGTTCGGGCTCATTTGGTCCAAAGGAGGCCGCTAAAATTGTCCAAAAGTAGCAGGAAAAAGATGTATAAAAATATACTAAGATAGACACAATACAATGCAAAAGTTTCGTTTTTCGGAAAAAAACAAATATAAATAAAAACACTAGGTAAGTTTCATAAAAAAAAATTTTTTTTTTTACTGATTGAAGCGATCGAGTATTATATAAGTGCGCGTGTATGAACGAAGCGTAATTGTACGCAACCCTTCGCCAATTACAAAAACACTTACGTTCCATTCGGAGACCAAGGAGTTGTCATTTTTACATTAGTTTCCGATAACAATCAAAATAATAATATAATCGTAGACATCGTCACGAGGCATTCGGCAAATATTTTTCATTTTATGTGCAAGAGGAATAACTAATCATGGATCGTAAAGGAAATACACACACGAACGTCCAACTTGTATCTTATCAAAACGGTGGTTATAGATTCGTTTTAGTTAAAACATTTTCCGCTGGCTGTGTTTGTTTAGTACACTTTGTGGGTAAATACTATTGCTACATCAGCCATGATATCAATATTACCGTTACCCCCAATAGTAAATATGCAGTGTACAATTTACCTATATACGATTGAATATTCACAAACGATTTCCGTCAGTGGGCGCCACTAAAACGAACCTTCGGCGCGTATATTGACTACTGACTATCATCTATGTTTTCTTCTTTGCCAATGAAACTAATTATATTCAAATGCGAATGAACATGATAAATATAGTAATACGACGCCAGATTACGTTTAAAAAAAATAACGTACGCAAGTCCGAAACGATCGGGCGTATAGTTATGAATACACACTAACAGTCTAATAGCTAATACAAACCAATAGGATTAATAACACTATAAACAGAATTAAAAGGACAGAGAATGCACCAGCCCGAATAAAACGGTCTTCTTCTGGGGGCGAAAACGATGGCTGGATCGAGAGTAAAGAAAGATTTGAATGGGAGCTTTGTAAATAGTAACTGCAAATAACCTACACGGCCTATGAAACCAAAAAAAAAAAAAAATACTATAAATACTAAAATACGATAATATTTGAATCCGTTGCAAAAGAAAATAATCAACACTATACGAACAGAGCGATCTGAAATCATTAATGTTCGATAAACTTTACGGTGTTATGAGGCAATGTGTAGTGTGTTTATGGTTGAAAATAAAAAAAAAAATAATAGAACTTATTCACTGCGCGTTTACTTTTTTTTAACACGTTAATTTGCGGATATTTTTCATAGCATGATTTGTTTTTTATGATCCCGCCACGACGATATCAATGATAAAATGATTGTATTTTTTCGCGGGTTGCATCTAACGAACCAAACAGACGAGCGAATAAAAACGACGAACGCGTTCTATAGCGGTTGATTTTTACTAACCGCGTTAGTTTTCGAATCAACTGCAATATTGATGATGCGTTTAAAATAATCATTAAAAAAAAAAAAAAACACTCAATTCATTAATTATAATAATAATAGTAATACAATGTCGTTCGTGATTAAGAAACGCATATTCCGCACATCGGAATTCGATTATCAATACCAAACCGGTAATTCTCTTATTCAGGTAAGGAATTTGTACACTTTCGTTAATTTTTTTCCCGGGTTTTTTTTTTTAACCCTCTACGAAAGTTGGCGAGATCGGCTGAAGAAGAAAACGATGTCCACTGCTTCCGCGACCACGACGACATTGCGAGTTCACGGTAGCCCAAAACTGTTCTGTTACTGTCGTGAACAACACTGCGGGCAATAAGTATGCTGCACATTTTTGCGTTATTCAACCACGAGCCAATAAACTGCAATAACATAAAGTCTATGCACAGACATGACAACGATATTGTACTTGTACACGTGCATAACGAAGAGGAATAATAGGATTTCGAATCACAGGCGTGCGCAGGGTGTACCATAAAGAAAACGGGCTGTTATTCCTGAGCCTCGTATCCACCACCCCCACCTCCCCTAAATAAAGAACACAGTCAGTACGAAATGTCGATTCATTAAAAATCATATCGTTCACCTACATAGTAAATTAGTATTATATTATTATGTATCTCAACGTATGTGTAATAATAAATTATAACATAAAGTTCAAAATTAAAAAAATAATAATAATAATAATAATGTCATTACAATAGGCACCCTAGGCATTGATAAGTAATATCAGAGTGATTCGGAGTTGATTTGATTTATTGGTTACACTATGACAATAGTTCTTACCGAATCGGGTAGTATTTAATTAAATAAAACCCAGAATGAGTCAATTTCGTTATCAACCCAAAGGCACCGGGTGCGCCGTGGCGCACCTGGCACACCCTACGCGCACGCATATGTTTCGAATACGAATTGATGTTATGACGATGGCGTGTGGCGTTAATCGTTTCGAGCGCACGCGACAATTAATTTCCGGCGTGTTGGGCCTAAAAAGCGTGTAAAAAAAAAAAAAAAAAAATCACGCGTGTAATATATTGGATAAACAAAAACAGTATATTATACGAGAAAGTATTACGGTAATTATTTTCAAAATATATACAACACGCGTATTATATTAAACAGACAGATTACGCTACACATGAAACAGTGGTTCATGACCGACGGTCCGTGGCCGTCAAAACATTTTTTCCCAAACAAAACAAATTAACAAGGTCCCCGACGGCTTTATCCACCGGCATTCGTCCATACCGTTTCGCCGATAACCAGTAACAATGAAAAGGAAGGCAAATCTACTTAGAGATCCGAGGCTTCTATCGGATATTTTACAAATAACAACCCTCGCATTGTGTTAGGGGAAAAAAAAAACAAAAACACCGTCATATATAAAATAACCGAGTATTTGAGGGGTATAGTTTCAAAGTGTGCAATCTCCAATTTTCATGAAAAATGAGATGGATGTCGTTTCATTTGCAAATTTCAGCGCTGAATTCGAAAAAATCACTATTGTCGAGAAAAATGGTCAAACTCCAGTGTATTTTAATGATTGAATGTTACGTTTAGTTTCAAAACGTACAATTGTTTTGTTATTGCGATATTATGCTCGAACGTCATCGACAATAGTAAATAATTATTATTACCGTCATCGAATGTAATTCTATAAATATGTTTAATATTATATCGTGCTACACACTATGCTTTATTGCTTTATACTGTTGCAATATCCAACCGAAATTTTGTTCGAAACCCATAAAAAATCTTGTTCTTTTAAGCAAAACACCGGTAAATCATCTTTGCATAACTATATAAAAAGGTTTTAAAAAATCAGTATGGTTTGATTAAGTTTCAATATTCGTTTTATTTGTTTTCTGAAAATTTAGTTAATTTAGTGTGTGAGATTTTACACTTCGAAACCTTTCATTTTATGCGTTTAATACGAACTCGGCTTAAAATTATCGTGGTAATTTTTTTTTTTTTTTTTCGGTTTTTTTAATTCGTTATTAATTCGTATATCTGCGCGATATGTTTTTTGTACGTATTTTACGATCGTTTCAACAGAATTTTTTTTAAAATGGATAATATGAAATCCTATTATATAACAACGGGTGTTTCTTACGTTTCCGCGCACTCGTTTCGCGTTTAGCCTACGATGTTCGTGCAAAATGTAGAAGAAAAAAAAAAAAGAAAATATTTTATTAAAACGGTTACGCGTGTAGAACACCGTGGTACGGTGTATACAACGCAATCATATCAGGTATATAGGTATGTACCTATATTTTATTTACTCCAGCCCCCGCGGTTTTCTCGTGGCGAGAACAAGGGGCTCCCGGATTCCCGCGGAGTCAGTCAAAACATTTCACGTCCTGTGCGCAACGTAATATCATAACCGCGAACGCCGAAAATATTCCGACCGTGACGGCCACGAAAACCTCGATACATCCTATACAGGGCGATCAACATAACGTACGACACTAATTATCTCGGATTAGTTCTAGAATGTTACGTTACGGTTATTTTTTGTCACCATTACTCAAAGGGACGAAACCACCGCCCGGTTTCAAATAACAACCTAAACTAAAAATTCTACGAGTAGATGGAGTATAAATTCACCAGTTAATACACCTATTAAATAAATGTTTGTGTTGAAATTTCTGATTTCAAGAGACCTTTTGCCGAGACATTCCACTTTCAAGTTAAGGTTGAAATACCATTAAAACGCCGCACCACCACACAAATCAGGAAACCGCCATTTTCCTCTCGCCAAAAATTATAAGTCAATTATCTCGTCAACGGGTCGATGGAATTTGAAAATGTCAACATGAACATTGTCTAATACTCCATCAGTTTATGGAATTTCGCTTTTATGTTGCTATTTGAGAATGAAAACTTAGGTGACGGTTTCAATCATTAAATAAGGACGGAAAAAAGAGTAAGTTAAGATTTTAGAGCTTTTATTTCTTAAATGTTCTAAAAAAAACAAATTCGGAAAAAAGTTAATACTTTCCGTGTTAACGAATGTTTTACATTGCATTGATCACCCTGTATATGCACATTTATATACATATACATATTATAGAAACATGGCACTGGTGACAAAACCGTGAGGGAATGTGGAGGTTACAACCCTTCTGAAATAAAACGTTTTTTTTTATTCTAAATGCTATACGTAATAAGATTAGTTTAATAAATGTTCGGAGTTCCAAACGTTCCCTTGTTATTTTGAACACGCGTACGCGTGTCCCGTGCACTCAACCCGGTTAGTAATTTGCTATCCTAAATGTCCAGAAATTTGTATGAAATTCATAACCTCCTATTCCCTCCCCCCCCCCTCTAAAACAAATCCTGGCCACGCCGCGGCTAAAGATAATACTAGTCAGAGTAGTTATACGATGGGTAATGATGAGACGACCGTCAAACTGAATCTGTTAACTATATATTGTGTGGCTTGGAACCAAGAGCGGATCGAGGCCGAAAAAACGGGGAACGGACAATTTTTAAAATGCGCATAAGGCACACGGTTATGATAAAAACGAAACTCACAGTGTATTGGGATTATAAGTATAGTTGGGAGACAATCGATTTACAACGTTAATTCAATTTCAAATACCCGTCATATAGTATTGATGAGGTCTATAACAGCCGAATGGGAAATATTACCACAAACGTACAATGATACGTGCATTTGGATAGTGTTCCCAGGAGAATTTTAGAAAAATGCGAAAAACCTAAGGAAAATGTACGCACGCAAAGGGGTCGTGAGTGATAGACAGTCAGGGGGTCGTATCGTTCAAGCGCTATTAAACTATTTCTGAAGGGGTGGTCATAAATTGAAAAAAAAAAAAAAAACCAAGGTCGAAACCGCCGTTTTCGAGGCACGGCGCGAAAAATCCGAAGCGTCTTTACTGACCGTAAAAGCGCTGTCGCCGGCGAAAGAAATGGAAAAGAAAAACGCCGCCGTGACCCTCGGCAACGCGCTGTGAACAGCTTCGTGGAGTGCGCTCGTAATCCGGAGAGAAAAACGCGCGGGTACGCCGAACGTTACCGTTGTTGTCGTTGCCGTTGTTATGAACGCGGGCGTCCGCGTGATCCCCGCCGATACGACCGGCCGCGGCGTCGGGCGTTTTCGCGCGGCCGACGACAATAACATGTCAATTCGCGCCGCGTCCCGTCCGGGCCACGGGCGGTATCCACGCGGCATTTCGTCCCGTGTCGACGATACGGAATTTCGGCGGCTCGGCGGTCCCTCCCGCATCGCGCGATATCGAATTATCATTACCGTCGCCGTCGCGTACGCGTGCGCGACGTCGCGCGGCCCTTTGACGCCGATCAAACCGAATTGCGATTGCGGCGTACGCGGCGCTCGCGCGGGCACATCGCCGCCGCAATGTAATGGCGCGATCAAGTCGAGGACCGAGGGCCCGTTTGAAGCGGCGTATCACACACGTCCGGGTTCGCCGTCGTCATCGCCGTCGCGTTATTACCATGATCACGATTGTTGTTGCCGTTATTGTTATACGATCGTGTCGTGTGCCCGAAGCGTTCCGCATAACGGACCCGGTGAAACGCGGACCGCCCGGCGTTAGCAGTGCGGCACGCGTAGACCGCGGGCGCACGCGTTACGCGGCAAAGGTACGCGGGCCGGCGTGTATCGCCCTGTCCGTCGGTCGAATCGATCGAATACCGCGTTGATAATTACCGCGAACCCTGGCGACCGGACGGGATTCCGAAACGGGTGGCGATTTTGAAAAACGCGCGTCAAGACGCGCGTTTTCGACCGGCCTGATGACGGATGAAGCCGAGAATACGATCGCCCGTGGTTTTTTTTTTTTTTTGTTTTTTTCGACTTCGCGGTACTTCGGATCATACTTTATTCGGGACGGGCCGCGTAAAATCCTCCCGACCCCCGGCCGGCCCCACCCGGTACGGTTACGGAGAAATTCTGTTTTGCATTACGTATCATGTTTTTAAACACACCAGAAATACGAGGCAACACGTAGAGATCGCAGTTGTATTTGAGTGAAGCGATGGGTGTATTGGTTTTGCAAGGTGTTAATTTTTTTTTATTTGTGCGAACGCTTTATCTACAAGAAGGCTTACTTCGACGAGTCCGATGTGTACGATGTAGGCCCTATTCTGCAGGACAATTTTCTCGCGGTGATACGTAAGGAAGATCGCTTTTCGATTTTTGTTCAAGAGTTTTCGCAGCAAATGTGAAAAACGGGGAAAAGCGTAAGTCAAACCGGAAAATCGGTACAATATTAATTATTATTAAAGGAAATACATAAAATGCCTATTCAATTATTTTAACATGAATATTTCCACGGATCGACGCACAGGTATAAAGCAAAATATTGGCCTCAGCTTGGCCCGCCTGAAGTAAAAGTTCTGGCACTGCTACTAACTTTATTTATAAACGTTTCACAAATTCCCAACAGTATTTCATTAAAAACAGAAGAACTAATAACGACGATACATAGGTTTTATTTTCGTCTAGTCGTTCATTACCTACAGGCTACAACGTAAAAAAACGAAAATAGTCCTGTAACAAAGGCTAAAATTTCGACGCGCGGTTTCCCGAAGACCGCGGTGCTCGAATTGTTGCAAATTAAATTCTTGTACTTTTTAATGAGAACAATACCTTTTATTTTGCATTTTTTTTGACAATTATCGATTTTAAAGTCATTTTTTACATTGTTTATGTGAAATTTCAGGATTTTTAAAGTTTTCGGAATTTCAAACGAAGCATTAAAATCTATGCGGATGTGTGACGATACCGTTTACGAGTTTTTCTCGATCGAAAGAAGTCCAAGACGTCTAACTATGTGTGTACAACTTTTTTTTTTTTACATTTTCATTCAAATATCGTTTATATCAAAATTATTAAAAATAAAAAATGTTTGTTGAATTATTTAAGTGTATTTTTATAGGGCAAAAGTATATTATTATTTTTTTTTTTTTTTTTGGCATTTTTAGGGTTTTATACGATATTACATTCTCGTTTCGACTACATTATAATCTTATATTCTATAGCCCACTACATCCACTCAGAATAATCCCATCATCTACGCCTGTCCATGATCCGAAGTAGGTATGTCCGGTTTTTTATTTGTACTTCATACGCCGTTTTAATGCGACCGTCGTGGTTCATCGTAAATAACGAACTCTGTTTTTTTCAATTTTCTTTTCTTCTCCGTATGATATTTATTTTTCAAATGTTTTTTTTTTTTTTTTTTAGGTCATATTATTGCGCAGCAAGACACACAACCGTTCATATAATAAACACCGGTAATCCGCGCAGTTCGTACACGGCGATTCGAGTGTTTTATTGATATACAGGACCACTACGATACTCCATACACTTCTTATCGTCGTTCGGGATGCGATTTGTTCGAACAAACACTCGTCTTTATTCGAACACTCGAGCGTGTTATTATATTTATATACAGCTGCCGTTCGCGGCGTAACGATCGATTCGACTACACACCTATACACACCGTCGGTTAACAACTTTTAAACGCGGAGTTGACTCTCGCGGTTATAATATTACCATCGCGGTCCCCGGCTAATATTACCGGGTACCGCGTTTTTATCGTTTCGGATTTATTGCGATCGCGGCTCCCCGGTTACGCGGCTGCATTCGGGCCGGACCGAACGATTTCAAAACGTGAAAAACTAAATGAAATACGTTCCACGTCTATTGCTGCATTCAAATTGGCAATAGAATTGTCGTGTTGCCGCGCGAATAAAACCTAATGATATTTCCATTGCGGACGAACCCGACCGACGTGCGCAAATGTCGAAATGCGCATTGTTTTCAATACCGAGTGAAGCGGCGGCGAAGAAACTATAATATTGTTTTATCGGTGTGTTTTTCGATTAGTAAAAACGCTTAAATTTTTATTTTTCGCGGCGTGTCTTAATAAATGCGGACTTCTCGTCCGGCGGTACTCTACTATTGAACAATTTTACGAAATTCCCACTATTTAATCGAAAAAATTGATTTTTCTTAATTTCGTTTCGGCAAATGATCCGATTTTTTCGCGCAGTAGTTGAATAGAATTTCAGGAATTTCTGCCCAGTACTTATTTGAAACGTTAATCGAAACTTTCATCAGTTCACCCCTAGGTACGTAAACGTTTTTTTTTTTTTTATCGGTAAACACTTTTCCGACTATAATAAGGCTCCGAATTCTTCGCATCGTACCTTAAAATATGCGTACATAGTTCACCAGATGGTTGTTTGTTTGAAAAAAAAAAAATGCATACATTTTCAATGATTTTTCGCCGACAATTGTTGATGCGTCGGTTTTATAATTGTCGATGTCATTGTGTTATCTTGGCTACGGGGTAAAAAAAACACGACTAATGCCATTTAGAATCGTTTTTAGTTTGCCGCAGTGAACATTTATTTCAAATTCGTTTTTCCGCATAAGTAATTTTATCACCGTTTTATGTTTTATACGAATTTGTTTTGTTCGTCCCGAACGCCTAGCTAAATATTAGCTACGACCTGCCCCGCCTGTCGACTTTGAAAACGCTTTAACGCTGCCGTCGGTAACACCTAATAATAATAAAAATACAATAGGACGTTGACTTTTCACGACGCGTACAAAAACAGACGAAAAAACAATAAAAAGTGCCTTTCGACGTGCGTATTTACGTTTATACACCGGCGGTAGTGACGCGTGAACTCGCCAAGTGCAGCAGAATCGACCGAACTATATTACAATCGTATACACTCGTACGCAATACATTATTCGGTTTTAATAACACGTCAATGCGAAACGAATAAATTACTCGCGGTAGTATTTTTCATTTTGAAAACCGTTTCAATCGAAAAATTTCCATACGTTGTTATAATAAAAAACGCACGGCACCACAGTTCCGAAACCCCGTCACTCTACACGGAGTCGAATTTTTTCCCGGCCGATTCGTTGCCGTTACAACGTTTTGTGTAATAATAAGAAACGGAGGAATTTTTTTTTGTTTCTTATCGAAATAAGTAAAGCCGTTCTCGAGATTTTCGCCAACGCACAAATAGCTGACGCAGGTATCCCGATCGTTGGAAGTTCAAACTTTCTAAAGGCACATCCTCGGCAACAATTCTATGTATACACACACACACGCACATTTTAACCAAGTTAATCAATATTCATCGGTCTGTGAAAATATTCAAAACCCCGTTTTTTCTGTGAAAACATAAAATATGAGCATACAAATGGTCGGGGAGAGAGTTGAAAAATCAAACCGCCAAATGGCACGTTCCTTGTTGCTTTACATCGAGCGTATAAATAAATCGCATCCCCCGGCTCCGTTTTGGGAGATCTGTAAGGGCGTACGAAACTAAAAAAAACATCCTCCTTTCGCATCAACATGGTGCGAAATCCATATTGAAATACAACCGAAATCGCAACAGTTTGATCCTATACTAAAACGAGGATTTCCCGGTTTGAGTTCTTTTGGTCAGGAGAGATTCGCCAGAAGTGTCCAAAAGTACCGGGAAATATATGTATAAAAAACGCAATACAATGCGACAGTCCGTATTCTCGGGGGAAATTCGGCAATATTATTTAACGTAATTGTTCTGTCGGAGCGTTACGAAACAACGAGAAACGTTTTCAAAAGGGCCGCTTTAAAACAGCCGCGGTGTCGTACATACCGACAAAATCGAGCGATCGCTACGAAATAAAAATATTATGGTTTTTTTATCGTAAAAAACGGATAAAAAAAAAAAAAAAATTATCAATATCGTACACTGTAAGTGAATGTTTATCGAGTCGATTCGGCGACGCTGTTGTTTAAATAATATCGAATTTGTTTTACAGTTTTCGTCGTCGCGGCGCGATGGCGTCTAAAATAAACGTTTGAACTTCGCGCACAATACAATGAAAAATATGCAATAAATAGTGAAACGAAATAATAATAGTTTAATACGAATATAAACGATGGTATTTATTTTTTTTTTTTCCTACGGCAAACACGAATATTGTGCGGAACGAAATAGCCGGACGGAGGTCTCTATTAAGAGGGCGTGATACAAACGTATACGTCATAGCAAATTTGCATTAATCAGGAACGCCTTTGTGCTGCTGGTTTTCATATTACAGTGAATTTACCTATTGTCAAACTTAGAGATGAAAACGTTATAGGTGTAACACTAGGATGGCCAGCGAAATTTGGAATTACAAAATTTGGAATTTTAATGTACACTACGAAGTCACCGCGTCATAACGTCATGAGCTGTTGAGTTGGCTACCGCAGGCTTCGATTACGAACATTATAACGAATCTGCAAAAAATACCTTAAACCGTCCAAAAAAAAAAAAAACACTTAAAATATTCAAAAAAGCAAAATTAATAAAGGGGTTTTAATGTCCCCACTCTCACGGCTCCAAACCTATTAAATACGATTTTCCAACACTGAAAAAATGAATAATAGAAGAATTTTTTTTTTTTTTTTGATAACACGTACAAATATATTTGAAGAAATTTACTTTTTAATAATCGTTTTTTAAGTGTTGAAAATTATTCGTAATACGTTAGAAACAATAGATGGTTAAACTTTTAAACCGCTCTACCTTTATTGCTCTTTTAAATATTTTCTAAGCGATTTTTTTTAGGGCTTTTATGATGTTTTTAAGCGCTTTTTTGTAAATTTGAAATGCCTATAAATCCGTTCCCCGATTATGACATAGTGTATATTACGTATTATATCCCACGTTTTGCTTTTTCCAAAATTTTTATTGAAACATTGGCGCTATTTTTATCGATATTTTAATTTTCAAGCGAGGTATGATTGCGCGAAATATCGCAACTCAATAATGTTTATATCTCGTTTAGAAATATGGAAAAAAAAATAGCCCGGGGAATATTCTTATCTTTAAGTTTGATAACAGGTCAATTTACACGAATACCGAAACCGACGGCCACAAAGCTGTACCTGCTGAACGCAGACTTGTAATGTCGTACGTTTTTGAGACGGAGACAACCCATGGCATCGCAATTGTGTTTATTTATTTCGTATGACAATCGGACTCGTACAAAATATATACCAAGACAAAAATATCCACCTAAATACGTTTCCGTTTCGCGTTGTGGTCGGTTCGTTCGACATTTCGGATCTCTGCGGCTCCGTGTCGATTTGGCTGTATACGAACACTTCCTTTTACTATATTTGATTAAATTATTTAGGTTTATCACGTGTTTAGCGGAGAAATTTGCATGACAAATATTGTACAACACGGCGTTGATTTCCGTTCGGTTGACGACGGCGGCGCAGCGGTATTACTAAAATAATATAATACTCGGCTACGGTTTTGGATCGTCGCCAAGTCCGGATCAATACACAGGAGACGGGAGAAACGAGACATTCTTTTAGGCGAATCGGATTTTGCAACGCATTTATTTATTTATTTATTTTTTTTGCCAGGAAAATACGTTGAAATACGAAAACTTCGTATAGAAAACGGAACGGATTTTTTTTTTTTAAATTTTTTATACTAAATTCAACTCCCCAATTATTATTATTATTTAACGTTATTACGTTGATACAAATTCAAACAGTATGTTGTAAAAATGTCGAACGGAAGGTATTGATTTTACAATGACGCGTTTGGTTTTTTTGTCATGTGTGACTTTAAAGAATTTTTTTTACCGGAAATCTCACTCCAATCAAAAACGTTGTAGTAACTTTCTTATAGTATTTGCGATCTAATCGGTGTATGTTGAGGTAAAAATATTTTTTGGTTTTTTTTTTTTTGATTTTCGGTTTTCTTAATGAATGATGGAAAAAAAAAACTAGCAATGTTTCGTATAATCTTTTTTGATTTCTGAGCTATTTTATGTGGTCAACAGGGGACAACATACGAATAATAATATTCTACACGGGATCGGTTTTCGTTGCGTGCAGAAAGAAATTAAATTACTCGCCTCTCTTTCAACATTAATTCTGAAAAAGTCTTTTTTTTTAGCGACTTTTGTAAGTGTAAATCCTAGTATGGATTTATTTCGCGGTTTTCATCGCATTTTCAGAACGTCTGTGTATGGAATCTTTTTGGTTAAGAAACATCCCCAAGAGTTATTATAGGTGACGATCGAACGGTTTCTACGCGCGTGAACGATAAAAATTTAAAAATATATTTTTGTAAAAATACAGAGTTCGGCGAATTTCGTGCAACCACCTACGTGCACGCTCGGACATCACGTTTAAACGAATTGACCGAGTAATTTCATTTTCGCGAGGCCAAAGTTATTACGTTATTTCACACGTGCAGAATCATATCGATATTATCTATCGGATACTCGTATATATATATGTGTGTGTGTACGGTCGCAGCACTCGTGCGATTATCATAAATATTAATAGCGTGGTGTAATATTATCATTATTATTTAAATCGCGTCAAACAAACCCGGATGACACTTTACCGTGACTTTCTGTTTACGCTCCGGTAAATTTATAAGCAATTATAATTTCGTAGGTAATCACTGTCGACTTTCGCTCCCGCAACCCCCCCCCCCCCCCCCCCCCCNCCTCCCCCACCTATTCCGATATATATATATATTTATATTTACATACGTGTTCGACACACCCCGCGTCATTTGAATTATTCAACGTCGCGTAGATTTTAATGGACGACGGACGGCCGTCGCTGAATTTCGGTGCATGGTCACCAAACCGTGTACCGTGTGGTCCGTTGGCCATTAGCCGTACGTCTGTAGCAAATGCCCACGTGTTGTCGTCGGGGGACGGCCACTCGTATTAAAATGTCGATAAATTATTACTCCGGATACATTCTAAAAACGATCGGCCCGTCGGGAGAAAACGGCACGACTACGACGGCGTCGAAACCGCGTGTGCGACCGATTTTCCCCGAAAGTGTAAATAGTTTTCGATTGCCGCGATACGCGCTCTGTATAATATCCGATATAAGCACTCTATAAATTATTTCGGATAAAGATTCGCGGAAAACCGATCACTCCGAAATAGACCTCGAGAAATTGACGGGATTCGGGTCGAACTCCTCTCCTCTGCGGCGGATTTGCTGCTGCTTAAGATCCCGAGAACAGCGAGTAAGACCGTGCATTGGTTATTTTAATGTGATGTGGTTTTTTTTTTGTTTTTTTTTTGTTTTTTAATAACTTTTCTACCAGAAATATTGCTCTAGTTTTCAAGTATACGGTATCTTTTCTGAATGCTAATTGTATACGATTGCCTGCAGCTGGTCGTCGATTTTCCTTGCAATTTCCTTAGAATAATTGGAACGAAAACGCGGGAAAAACGGACAAATTTAAGGCGTTAACGATTCCATTATCCTAGAGACTAGATGTATTCGCGGAATATGTACACATGAATTTTTTAGACGTGTTCAAATTTTCAAAAGGCTAGTTTTTATTAAGTTTTATGTAAATGTAATATTTGTCGGCCGAACCAAAATCTTCGAAAATTCAACACGACAGTCATCAGTTGTAATTGTTGGTTAAAAAATATAAGTAATATTACTGTAGGTTTTTATAAACATTTTAAAATTAAAATTTAGACGAAAATCATAAAAATTGCGACAATTCAAACCGAACTTCGTTCAGAATCGTAATTCGTTTGAAATGGTTTATCGTTGCGTACAGATAGAAATTAAATAACTCTGCGTATCCTAATTTTCCAACTTCCCGCCTACACCAGAGGCACACCCAACGGCGATACCGGCTATTTTTTCTATACTCATTTGAAATTCGATCTTACAGAGAGGAAATATGCGAGTGACCTTTTTTTTATGGACATTATTTACAAAATATCATTCAGGTTAGGTTAGGTTTATTTTTTTTATCACTATCGAATTAAGACGACTAGCAGTAAATACGAGCGTAATTAATGTAATCATATTAACCGAAGCTATAAATGAAATACAACTATAACACTAACGATTGAAATTATATGACTCGGCATAATAAAATACCTCATAATCTACAAGGATATAAAATACATTTATTATTAATTATTATAAACCGTATGTGGTGTTACGGAGTTCAAGAAAAACGGCTTATTTTTGGTGTTTCTACGCTTTTTTTTTACAGTTTATAATATTTGTAATAAGCACTTTTTTTAGGTGTGTCGAGTATATAGGGTAATTGATTGTATACACCCTAGCAACGATAAATCATTGCAATCAAAAATCGATTCTGGTCGAAACTCGGTAAACTGGTAGCGCTGTACTCGTTAATAGTAAGTAGACATGTTTTTTCATTCGTACCCGAGATATGAGGATTACAAGGGTACTTAGGGTTTTTTTTAGGAAATCTGTCGGGAATGTAGAAAATGTTTTAAATTAAGTACCGCGGAAAACCCACATACTTTTAAGGACGATGCGAACAATTCCGAGTATTTAAACTAAGCGCGTAAAAGTATTTCCAGAAGAAAAAAACGCTCCTTATAGTAAAACGCATGAAAATAATTTATTATTTGTACGAGTCATTTGCAATAATATAATGAAAACTAGATAGTGTTTTTAGCCATCGTCATCCATTAAAAAACGTAATCCGGAAGAATATATAATTTTATACGCAACGCCATTTCACAAATCACATACTTATTGTGTAGAAACAATATCAGCTACTTTCCGCTTCGGGTCACACGACACGTTAATTTAGCTGCGAATGATTTGAAATAATTATTGCAATAAACGCGTGAGTCTCTATTAGCCCGGCGTATATTTAACGTAAAGCGTAATAGAGATTTTGGAACCGGGTAGTGTAATAAATTCGTATGGTTTATAAAACGATAAGTTCAATTTTCTGTTTAAAATGTCAAAAGTTGGACGTTTATCGCCCCATAAGGCAGGTTACTACTTTTTGTGGGCGGGAACATTGGGATTTCGGGAATGTAGTTTAATTTGTATAAATAAATGCAATCAAAAACCTACACTGAATCGAACTCGGCATATTTAAGTTTAAGTATTATAATCGCGTTTATAATACTAGTGTACATTTTAAAGAGTCCGTACAATATTAATAAATATTAAAAAAATAAATATTTATAAATCTTTATACAGTGTCCGAATAGTTTATAACACCTAACGAATACCCGTTCGTAAGCACGTATCCAAATCCCTATAACCGACTGTATAAATCGTCGCCGACGTAGAACTTTTGCCTATCGAGCCGAATGTTATCTGTCGATCGTGTGATATTATAAGTTATGATGAAAATCCGACACATCGTACATTTACTGTCAGGTACTGTTGGAAAACCAATACACGCGTCTATGGACGCCGTAGCGATTAAAAGGGTTCAACGAAAATCCCCGTCATTTGCCGCTTGTTCTTGAAACGTCCCCTTGTCCTCCACACGACTCTGAACCTGTACGCAAAATGCCTTTTGTTATTCTATTTTTCGCTTCTATTGATATACTAAACTCCCGCCCTCCATCGTTGTTATTATGTTGCTATTATCGTTCTAATTAAAACATTTGTAAAATTGTTTTTATTATCATTTTATGTCTATCGCTTTACGTTTTCGGGCCTCGGCCCGTATCGGCATGAAAACAAAATGGACGGCCGAACGAAAAGTACACTCGAAAAGATCAAAATAAACGTTCGCAATAGTGATATTATTATAATTATTATGCCGTTGTCGGCGAGTCACGGGCGAGCACTCCGCCGGAGGTCGAGGACGGGAATGGACAGACAGGTCGGGTCTTCTGCCGAAGGTTGCATGGGAAATCGCTAATACGCCTAATACTCGCTAATACGTTCGTGCTAAACGCCCGGAATATCATTATCGCTATCGTTATTGTTGTATTCTAAATGGGAGTCGTGAGCTCGCCGAGGATTTCGTCCTTGGACCGCGCGCCGCCCGCGCCTCCTCCTTCCTTGCTCGTGGCTCTAGGCGGTTTTTGCGATGGCGCACAGTGCGCCGATCACATCGAATGTTTGCGAAATTAATTTTTACATATCCCATTATTATTATTATTATTATTTTGTCCGTCTGTAATCAACTTTTCGGCCGGATCATCGACTTCGGACGTAGTTTTCGGTGAACAATTTTGTCTACTAGGCGCTATGCGGAGACCATTTGTTTTTTTTTTTTTTGTTTTTTTTCGTTTTTCATACGATCAAAAAGGGGGCAAGGACTACCGGGAAAACATACGTAAATGGGGTTTATTTATCGGAGTGCCCGACGTTTACGGTAAGAGCTATACGAAAAGGTCAACGTTTTATGGGACGAAAATATGCAATTCAAATTATTGTTGAATTCTGAAAGCAAAATGGAACACAATATAAATACCACCGACCTACAGGCAAAGATTAAGATAATAATCTATAATCTTTTAGATTTTGAACGGAGCGAGGAATGTATCGGTTTTACAATAATGTTTATTTTTATTATTATTATTATATTATTTTTTTTTTATCTGTAAACAAATTTTCTACCAAAAATCTAGTTCAGATTTTTAAATATATCGTCTTTATTGAAAGGAGATCGGACCGGAATGGTACTTTATGGAAGTCATTTTTTGATTTTCCCAGGGATTTTTGTAATAAATGGGAAAAACACGTTGGTAAAACGATAAAAAAATTTTTTCCCTCTTCCCCGATCCCGTTTCGCACCTAATTTCCGGGGCGTCTTGCGGCCCATAAAGGTCCCGCGAAACCAAACAAATCGTGTTTGCTACGGCGGAGGCGGTGGTAGCGGCGTCGTCGGTTTCGCGCACAGCGCGCGGCGAAAAACGGTCGTCGACGACGTTTATTCACCGTATGCAAATGGATCTTTTGTGTAAATCTCCCGCCCCGAGTTAATAAAAATACCATAATCAAATTCTACGCGTTATGAATTCGCGCACACACGTCGCCGCTTATGTATATACATTTACGGAACACAATGATCATTTATGTGGGCTATGGCGAAATGTATATGCTCTACGGGAGCTCCTGCGCCGCGCGGGTATAATAATATGTCGCCGCTACGTGACGTAAATACATATTGATGAGATTTTGTTTTGTTTTGTTTTGTTTTGTTTTTTTTATTTTTTTTTTTTGTTTTTTTTTTTTTTTTTTTTTTTTTTTTTTTAACTCTATTTATATTAATGAACACTACTATTCCATTGCATGCACAACCGCCACAGCAAACACACACACACACACACCGTCACTATACCTCCGCTTATTCATTCATATATATATATATATAAATATACCGCGGTAAAATATCAAAATATAATATAATATCGCAGCCGAAATGGCCGGAAAACGTAATACGTATTATGTGTAGTTCATTTTCCGTCTGAAAAATGAAACAATACACGCGCCATGCGTACCGCGACCTTTATGAAAACTCGGATTGAACTGCAAAAACTAACACAAAAGCATTCGGGTCGGGTGAAAATCGAATAACGTTTGCCCGCGTGAAAAGTCCGACACTACGCTGATGGGCGTGCGTGCGCCACTGTCTTAAGAGGGAATCTATAATTATTATGCAATTGATTCGCACAAAATCTTAACAATTCGCCCGTGTGTTTGTATAATTTTGTAATTTTTTTTTTTTTATAACAAGGATTCTTGGGCGTTAACGTGGTACACTATTAATTCTTTCGCTGATTCTCGGGTTACCCTGGTGATACGTGGATGATAATTTGATTGCGATGGGCAAGACAAATATTTGCATTATTATTAGTGCTGTTATCCAGCAATAGCGAAAAATTACAAACAATACGCCTAGTAAAAAAAGGACGGGCGTAAGACAGATAGCTGTGTATTATATATTATGCGTTTAACAGAAAGATAACATTAAAACAACAACAAGGTGGTTACGGTAAATAAGTAGGTTGTTCGTTAGCCGAGCGCATCACACGATAAATAAAGGGTTGTTGCGACCGTAGTTCGCGGGACAGTTCGGCACTGAGAAAGGGGTATGGGAACGGAGGGACCGCCGGGGCACTGTAAAGTTAATGCTGGAAAGGAGAGTGTGGGCGTCTATTGAACTTTAGTACACTATAATGCTCATCGGGAACATTTTTTAAAACGAATACATATTATGTTCTGATTCCCGTATGAATCGCAATTTCACAATTATGTTATTTCATGTTCGTGCGTGGAATTCGAGAATACAGTATTAGTATGTATATTTTTTTTCAAACAAAAATAATAGCACAAAATTTCGTTCGTGTGCTGTACAATTATTTACTCGTCTTCCGTGTATACACTGTGATAGGGTTTTTTTTTTTTTTTGTTTTCTAATATTTTAGATGCTGAACAGCTGAATATCTGCTACGGGTAATTCCCTTACGAAACCGGCCAATTATCGTAACATCGTTTTGAAAATTACAATTATTAAAATGCACTATGATGTTATTGGGAAATACTGCAGATAATGCAATTACTATTCAGTAATTCGTACGTTGTCGGACGGTTTCTTTTCCTTTTGTAACGTACGAAATTATCTTTGATAAAATAACAAAAAACATTATCATTACGATTTTTAAGACGTCTAGACTTCTTCTACTGTAGTGGTATGGAAATATAATTGATAATTGGTTGGAAAAAAATTACATATTTTCTCGAACGTGACGTGTGACGCGTGTTTTAGACGTTATAATAGTATGCATTCGGTAGCTATGACGCCTAAATAATATTGCGTACATGTGTTGTGTGTACATAATACACCACCTTGGAATGGAATTGTGTCGAGACATCCTGTGACGTGACTATAAAAAAGAAAAAAATAATACCAACACTCTTATTAACATTTCGAATACAAATAGTGATTTTAAGGACATTACATGATTAATAATGCATGTAAATAGTAGAAATTCCCGCTGTATGAAATCGGAAATGAAAAATTTTAATATGGGAATAATTATACCTGTTTATAAAATTCCATACAAAAATGTATTTTACAGCAAATTCTCCTGTTCGTGTTTCGAATTTGAATATTACTGTTTTTATCAAATTACGAATGATAAAAATGATTGACCAATATCCAGTGTTACATCCATCGTAGAAGTGTCCGAACTCGACATTTATGAAATAAATCAACAAAACGATTATTTCAAAAGAAAAAAAAAACATAAATACTTTTGAATGCTATTCGAACAGAGTATAGGTACAAATTAATGCATGTATATTGAATTTGTCGAGGGTAGGGGGATATTTAAAATAATTTCAGAAATTTTATTTTCTGAGCTTAGCGGAGAATCCATATTTATTAACTAAGATGTGTTTTTCTTAAAACACATTTGTTGTACAAATAAATAAAATATATTTTCAAAATTCAATTATTTAGCGTCATCAGCAAACATCAAAATATTGATTGATGTATCAACCGAAGGTCTATCGTTAATAAATTTAATGAATTTTAACGGTCCTATGCGAGAACTCTGGGAGAAACACCAGAAGACAAAATGATGAAACGAGATTTTTACTTTTTTGAATACAATTTTTAAAATTATAAATAAAACTAATAAAAATAAATTCAATTAAAAAAGTTACCGCCAACTCTGGAGGCTTTTTAATCTATTGTATAACAACGAGTGATTTACTTTGTCAAAAGTATTTTAAAAACCAATATAAATGGTATCCACTTTGATGTCTATTCTTTAAGGATTTCGCGAGAACAGTTGAAAACAGTTTTGTTGAACAGTTTATTGATAGAAACGGGATAATGTTTTTGAGATTATTGCTTCGAACGTTTTTGGTGAAATTGCCATTTTAATCTATAGTTCTAACATTACTTTCATCCCAAGATTTAAAAATTGAGGAAATTAATTATTTTTCAATAAATTAAGAAATAAGCCCAAGTAGAGAGAGAACACACAGAGAGAGAGAGAGAGAGAGACAGAAATCGATAACTCGTTTGACAAATATTGTTTTAGAAGTACATATTTTGTGTTGTAAGAATTTATTACGTCATATTCGGTAATGGGTTGTTAATTTAACTATAATCCGACCAAGTAAAGGCTTCAGACAAATTACCAATCACCAATGACCAGAATATTACCAACAGAATAGCCACGGGAGTTTCAATTATCTCACGGCGCTTTAAATAAATGTCAATACAATATGTGGGTATTAGTCGAAGAAATATTATAGTCTTTTTTTTTTTCCCGTGAATAACTTTTCTACCAGCAATTTCGCCGGTAGATTTACAACGAAAGTGCTTTTTCTAAAAAAAAAAATCTAACTGAGTAGGTACTTTAGGGAGGCCGTTGTTTGATTTACCCAGGGGTTTTCCCGATAAATTGGAAAACCGTACGAGAAACGGGAATATGGGCACAATATTAAATAAATATTTCATTAAAGAAAATACATAACGCACGTGTAACTGCATTTAACCATTATGCGACGTGATAAACATATTTTTTGACAAAGAACATCCGTCAACCGAACTCCGCTCAGAACCGTTTTTTCGTTATCAACGGGTAACCTTCGCTTACATTAAATCACCTGCAACAGCGGATGCACCCGTCCCCGTTGTCCAGGGACAGCTTTTTATCGTTGGATTTCGTATGTTTTGTTTGGTAGTTTTAATTCAATCCGTGTACAGCTGATTATGTGTTTTTACCCCGTCTAACAGTATGAACGGCCAGAGAGACAGTGTGAAACGCCGAGAACGTAAAACGCAGAGTATCGCAATATCGTATACTTGAAAACGATTTCGGGAATACGGTCCGCGCCACGGCCGTGTTTAAGCGCGAGCTTCACGGGCCGCGGCCTAGGGGCCCGCACCGAAAAAAAAATTTGTTTTTTTTTCTAATACACGTTAAAATATCCGCTCGCTGTGCCGTACGAAAACCATACGCGGACTTCAATGGCCGCCTTCATATCGAATATCGAGCGGAGTTTGTTCTGATACGACACGAGCGGACGGCGGTGACACCGTCGACGTCGGTCGTAGCCGTTCGTGCGTCCCGCGCAGCGGCGGTATTTTCGGATGTTCGGGTTTATCCGTAGAGCCGCCGCGGGCGGACGGAAAAGTTCGGCCGTCGAAAACGAGGGCCGCCGGCCGCGGGCACACTGAACGCACCGGCGCCGTGCCCGCGCTCCACGGCCGGTCGATGGCGAAACCGGCGACGAACAACAACGGTAATGACAACGACAACAACGACAATAATACCGCGCGGACCGCCGCTAAGTGCGGTGCGACAATAACGGACGACGGCGGCGCTCCGGCGCCAATAACACTGTCGGGTCGCCGGACGAACGGTTCGCATTGCGGACGTCGCGGCCCGTCCGTTTTGACGGGCGGGCCGGCGCGCGGTAAACCGATTGAACGATTTATCGGCGGGTCCGCGGGGGCGCGCTTCGCGCGAATTGTAACAGCACGCGGCCGCCGCCTTCCGAATGCATCGCGACGTGTTTACGCGACGATTGTTTTCCGGGGCGGGGCGGGCGACGGGCGAGTGGTCGGAGTATGGTAGGGTGGAGGGTAAGGGTTGTCGGGGAAATACCTGTCGGCGACATTCCGATCCGGATTCCCGCCATGTCTGCGAAGCGAGACTAAAAAAAAAAAATAAAAAAATCGAGGAGGGAAGGGGGGGATAATGTATCCGTAAGGGAAACGGTTCTCGTTTTCGGGTTTTCCGCCGCGAAAAGCGTCGATTTCTCGTACGCGATACAATCGTAGAAAACACGGTACGCTATTTATGATATTTCAAGGTGAGCGCGCGCGCAGAGAAATACACTTATGGGAATCGGGCGCGGCGGTCTCGCACGCGTTTCATCTCCAACGTACCGATCGGTCCGGTGAAGTTGTAACGATTCCGAATTGAACAGATTCGAACTCGGAGTCTATTCGAAACCGACCGTTCCGAATTTCCGATTTTATCCCGCCACGCGTTGAAAAGGAGCGGCCGAAGTAACCGTATGCGCGTGTGCGCGGTGCTATCGGTCCGGCCCGAACACGCCGACGGTCGTCGTCGTAATCCGCACGCAGATACCGCGGGTCTGTGCGTTTCCATTGCCGTGCGTACGCGTGTACGTGTACGGTATGCATTATATCGCACACGTGGTGGTAAAGTTTCGCCGCTGAAACTAAAAGACTTTTGATTTATCCGCGACTCCGGTATTAATATAATACACGGGCGCGAAATTTACGCGCGGCGGTTTTCGGACTTTCAAAGTTCGGATAGCGTATCCGGCCGCGGAACGATGCCGTGGTGTAAGCGCGCCGGGAAAATGCGTCCCGGGAAAACGAAACCGCCTCTAAACCGTTTCCCGTCCTGGAAATTCGCGACCCGATTCGTGACGTTGAAATTCACCGCTTTTCGAAATCCCGCGGCCGCGTATTGCGCGTGCACAAGTGTACCGTGACCCCCGCGGCTACGCGCGAACGTCTGAAACGGACAAGTACGCGAAATACATAATATTATTGTCGCGTTTATTACTTTCGGAATCTGAGTGTAGCGCGATGAAGCTATTGTAGTTTAACAATAGACGGTTTTTTATTTCCCTCCCCCCGCCCCCTCGGAAAACGCGTCTTTGTTTGGTAAAAATGCTCCGATGGTTTTTCGTTCCGCGCTTTAAAAGACGCGAGATTTCGAATGTTGGATGCAATTCGTTTTCCTCGCGCATTTGGACCGACGGCAAAATAAACACACTTCCGGTAGCGTCCGATTTCTGTTTTGACAAAATCAATCGATTTCTTAAACTTCTTTTCGGTGTGCGGCACGGCCAATATTTCCAAAAATCGTTTTACCCCGCAAAACACGAACAAAAATTCAATGAATTCGAACACGTGGCACTTGGAAATATAAAAATGCCCGCTCTTAATATACCGAAAAGATAAAATTACCTTTCAGAAAAGGTGCTAAACTGGATAACTCGAAGCAAGATTTCTGATAGAATAGTAGTTATTCACCGGCACTACGCTACGAATGACTTCTTAAGAAACATAAAAACTTAAGTCCAGGTTCGTTGCATATGGCTGGGACGGTTGGACACGTGTAGTCCCACTTTGAAAAGTTGATGCCGGTGTAAGTACGAAGTCGTGGATTTTTTGAAAAGTTCGTAAAATGTACATTGGTATTGTAATCGAATAAAAACTATAGTTCTATAACGCGTGTGTAGACGTAAACATATAATATAGTACGGTTAATTTCAAAAGGAAAAAATTGTGAATGAAACTCACGTGAATAGAAAATTCGGCAAGTGAATAAACAATTTATGATTATATGTACAATGTATGATGTGGTCCCATCCAATGAAATCTATTGATTCCCGCGAAAATATGAAGTTGTACATTTTTTTTTTTTTTTTTTTTTTTTTTTTTTTGAAAGGTTGCAAAAAGTTGCAAATTAGATGTAAAATAAAATGGCACCGGTTTCGAACCGATCGGACAAAATTGGATGGATGGCCAACTCCGTGAACGTGATTGAAATGATACAAATTTCGATTGGATTTCGCCATTTTGTTGTGTAAGAAAAATGGGTTTTATTATAGCTTTGACAGATTCTTTTTCGGATCCTCCGAATAAAGCCAGGGCGAATGATATTTTATAAACGCGCGGTGAAATTACCGAGTCGCGTTCTTTTGGGAGTTTCGACTCTCGACCTCCTCCCTAACCATTTCAATGCCGAAATTTTATGCTTTTCAAAGGAAATACCCGGTACGTTAAGTATCCTTAACAGAATTAAAACGCGATAAAAATCTGATAACCGTGGTTGTTTAAAAATCAATAATAAAAATATTGTAACGGTGACAACAGTCGGTTGGAGGAAAATCCGACAATAGCGCCCCGGAGCTTTGCTGTCGCTCGCGGGTGTTTTTATATTTTATTATTCCGTCGCTAAAATGTTTACACACGACTTTTACGATCACCGCGCGCTATCGTCGGATAGGATCGGATTCTGTTTGTATTGTATTTTTACAATCGGCCGGCCCGGAACCTTATAATTCTCCCCCCCCCCCCCCCCCCCCCCGCAACCCGGAAAGTCCCAGAAAAAAAACAGGCCGCGCAATGCCGACTGCTGGCCGATCTCGGACACGGGCGATTTTTTTTTATTATTATTTTCCCCCGCCCACCCCCACCCCCCTAAACCCTCGTAAGTCGCTTACCGTATATAAATATGGACTGTTTATCGGTATTTCCCCGGGGACCTGCGCATAGAATACTTATTATTATTCCGAGATTCCGACGCGGCCCGGACGTACCCCCGCGGGAATTTATGGCAAATATGCATTACGTTTATTTATAATACTTACGGTTAAATCGAATTTTCATCAAACTCCTCCGCATTGTGCGAATGGCTTCCCTATCGGTTCTGAGAGATTTTCTGTGTTTATATTTTATACATTAACATAATCAACGTTTAAACATCGTTAAACCATAAATGTCGGAAAGCCAAAATAGACGAAACGTTCGGCAAAAAACGTCGGTGTAAAATAACTAATCTAATATTAAAAAAAAAAAAAAAAAAAGTGTACAGAAATCGACGTAATTTTCACGTTTTCCGTTTGAAATTTAAACTTGAAACACTATTAATAACTAAATTATCTACCACGGTATGCTCGACTATTTATTCTGACCATTAATAAATTGTCGAGTATATTTGCTCAACAAAAACAATTATATCCACACACAATCGAATAAATAAAAACTAAAAAACCAACTAGTAAACGTCAATAGCCAAAATAAATAGCTCAAAAAATTACAGAATAATTTTAATATTGCCCGTATCAAAGTAACGACTCATTGTATAAACTATATAAAGTTTACTTACAAAGACACTACGCATCCAGAGTAGTTTAAAAATTTCCTCAAATATAGAAAAGGCTAATGTAAGTTTTCTGGAAAAGCTGCAAGTCCTTAACATTATTAGTAACTCAATTACGAGAAAAAAAAAATGAAGCCAATCAAAAACAAAATTGAAAAATAACATAAATTTTCTCGTTTTTTCTTAGTTTTAAAAAAAAAAAAAAAAAACAAAAGTGAATATTGCTGATAGTTATGTCAATGTTGAAGGTGGCACGTTTAGAATATGGAATAAATAATGTTATTTTATTAACGACACACGTTATTACTGACGAACACGGTCCTGAGGTAATTTCCGTTTGAAATATGTTTTGAAACGCCGTGGTTTTTGTTATTATTAAAACCGTTTAAATATTTAAAATTTAAATTCCGTCTTAACTTTTCCAGTCAAATTTCCTTTTAGAAATAATACTTTCATTGTAAATCGGAACGAAATTTCCGGTAGAAAATTCGTTCACTGGAAATAAAAAGACCGTAATGTTTTTCAACAGTAGTTAAATTCATACACGTGATACGTACACTTTCCCGTTTTTCCTACACTTGTTAATCGGAGCAATAGTTCTGGTAGTAATGTGGTGTACAGACAAAACAGAATTGAATAGGTCTCCGAAATAAGCTCGAAAATCTCCAAAACGTTTTCAAATCTGGAAAAACGCCAGCGCATAATGTGTCGCAGGTCTCTACGATTATTTTTCAACACAATTTACCGAAAACGACGTAACCGATCGTAAACAGTCCTGTTTCTCCCCCTCCTCCCCCCTCCCACGGTTATTCCAAACTATCGAGGAAAATATACGGGAAAAACGACTTGGTCGTCGGCGCCGGTCGCATGAAATTCGCTCTCGACGGGGACGCCGCCGCCGCGCCGAAAACCGGAGCGAGATCGCGGTGAAGGGAAACCGTTTACGCGGGCGCGGGAAAAAACAAAACACACTCGCGTCGTGGCAAAACACGAATAAATTCGTGGCCGCGTTCAGAATCCAATATCCGTACGGGACGGATAGATGTAATAACAATATTATTATTGTCATTATTACCATCGACGCGGTTAGTGTCCAGACGATACACGCGATATAAAACGTAAACCGAATTAATATTTCACGATTACAATCTGGTCGATGGTAAAAGAAAAAAAAAAATATATCGAAAATCGTTAAACTCGCGGAGAAATAAAATACAATACATTTTTCCCGTTAAAAAGCATAGATATTTTATATTCGCCGAGGGTATAAAAAAAATAACGAGTGTAGTATTTTGTTGTACGCGCGCGCGCGGTTTTTTCACAATTTTCAATCCCGCCACGTTATTATGTTCGTCCGCTGTCGCCGTACAGACTTAATGGGTTGTACATTATTATTATTATTATTATTATTTTTTTTTTTTTTGGAAATTATTTTTCCCGCGTTCCATAACAAATGTGCGGTTTAAATGCGTTTTTTTTTTATTATTTATTTTTTTAATAATGATAACGTTTTATTTTTTTTTTCTTCTACCACCCCCTCGTAAGCAGTTTTATTCGATCTGCGCAGTTTATCGTACACGTATAATAATACGATAGAATACCTGCCCGTCCCGATCCTCGCAATAAACGAACGCGGTCTGTATATTTCAATTACTACTCTCTAGTCCCGCCGTTTTCGAACCACCCTACCCACCCTCCTCGCCATCCGCGATCGAATGTTTTGTCGGTGATATAAAACCGAATCGAATTCTCTCTCGATCACGGCTTCGGGGTTTTTTTTTTTTTTTCGTGTACACCGGGATCATCTTATAAAACGATTCGAGATAGAGGGACGTCGGGAGGGGGCGAGACGGAGACAAAAAAAAAAAAAAAGGTTCCCATTAGAATTTTATCCGACCGACGACGCGGCGGGAAAAAGGTATCTTTTCGCTTTCTCGTTACAAACAATAACACCTCGTGTCCGGATTTTTTTCGGTTGTAAAAAGTCTTCGTATAGAAAAAAAAAAAAAACGGATGTGTACAACGAAAACGACGGTATATTGGCGTACGGGGACGACGGACCGGCGGAAACGAGTAGACGGGTTAGTGTAGTCGGTATTGTACATGGAAGTGATGGAAAAAGGCGGGAAAATAAAAATGAAAAAAATATAACAGCGAATCGTTTCTCGGTTCCGGAACTATTATTGCGGTTCCCGGTCGTGGAAAATTGCGTCGCAATTAAAATCGTAAAATCGTAAAAAAAAAATTATTCTAGAAACGATAACATTGTTGCTGCTGCCGCATCGACAACCGTCGAATAGTAAATAATATCGTGTATTTAACTAAATAACTACCGACTGGAGAAATATTTATAAAAAAAAATCCAAATATATATATATATATACAAGGTGTCTCGCAAAGATCTGACGAATGCGATTTTTTTAGAATATTTTTATTTTGTACTACTTGTTATGCGTACTTTGCGCTGTGTTTTAACTAGAAATAAAAATGCGTAGGTAATTTTTAAACGGCAATTGTTTTACAAAATCCAAGGTAAGCGTTTTATAAATTTATTTCGAAACGAAATGTTGGTGTTACGAATGTGTTACTAGTGATGGTTTGTCGTTAACTCAATACGATTTTTTGAAGTTTACGATAGTTTTAATAATTTCATTGTCATTTACATCAAAAATCGTCAGTAAACATTTGTAACATCAACGTTTCGTTTCACAAATAAATGCATAAAATGTATGTCTTCAGATTTCGAATTTTTAATTTAAAGAAAATATATATATATAATATGTAAGCAGAAATGTCATAGAGTTTAGACTCTGTATAGTGTTCAATACAAAAAAATAAAAAATTTAAAAATATATTATCAAAAGTTATTGCATTTGTCAAATCCCCGTGGAACACTCTGTATAACCACGTTTCCGATTCGATTAAAACAGCACGACATATTAAACTGTCACGTTCCGCCGTGCAGAAAAAACTGCTATGAAACAAATTTTTTTTTTTTTTTTGGAAAAAAGTAAAAACAAACGAGTTTCGTGAAAAATGATGATAAATATGAAAAATTTGTTACTATAGGTGAATTACCAGGTATTCGTCTGAAACGCGAAAGTGACACATCGTATATATTTAAACGTTATAAAATTGAAAGTCTGACTCTTGTCTCCCCGTTTCCACCCTTATCCCTGTCGCCGTTAATCGTTTTTCCTGGTAATTTATCTTTTAAAAAGGGTACACGTCGTTGCCTGTGACAACCAAATTAAATGGTAATAATAACGTTTTTTATTTCATCCGATGTAACCAGCGGCATAAGTCAGTAAATATCAAAAATCAAACGCAATAAGCTTTACAGGGGTAGATTTTCGAGGTAAAAAAAGTATTGACAATTTCTTTCGTTTTTTTTTTTTTTTTTTAATGTCGAGTGTACGAAAATCTTATCTCAAGACCTACAGCTAGTACGGACTTTACATTTTTGTACGCTCGTTATCAATCGGACGAAACGCGATACTCCAATGTCTGTAAATCGCACTTTGCAGACTATACTTTATTAGTGTCTGCATTAATAGTGATAAGGAATATTTTGATCAATCTGGAATCTGGATTATGACACACTTCGTCCGGACCTCGGATCCAGGCTGTCAATTTGTTAAGTACCAAAAAATAGAAACTAAATAGTAAATATCATCAAACGCGATCACTATTGGGACAGCAAAACGGATATTATGTTGATTTATTTATAGTATAATCCGGATCCGAGACCAATACTCAAACCGGACTGATACTCATTATCCGGGTTTATAATCATAACCGGTTAACTATAATCACGTACCATTTGTTTCGATCTACATTCCGATTGATCTGGATTTGGCGCTTGGCCCTATACTACACAGTGTCTATCGTAAGCTCAACTAGTCCCGATCATTGTCGTAGGGCTCCAAAAATAGCATTTCGAATTTACGATTTTTACAATTAAAATACATTCAAACGCATCGTTAAAAAGCACGTGCACACGGAAAAAAATGACGACGAAAACGCAAACAAAAATTATCGCGTTGAAGAAATAGACTCGTCTCCGTAGAAAACGGTGAAATTAGTTCGGTGTTGGGCCTTTTACGACGAGTACAGGGTTTTCGATTGTCCCGGACAGTTGCCGTTTTGTAGCAGGCCTGGTCGTGACAGTAACTGTCGTGAATTAGGCCGACGCGCGGTATGCTCTTCTTCGATATTTTTCGTTTTATTATTTTTTGACTTGGTTAAACCGCACCCAAGTATGCTCAAGTGTAGTCAAACATTTACGGAACGGCGGCGGTGGTCACGGTAGACGTCCATGACAATCGTTTTTTTTTTTATTTTTTTTCCCCCATTCTTCTTAGCTCATCGGTATCGACGGACCGACGGTGTATACGTGCATATCGCTCGCGGTATGATATTTATTATTATTGCTCGATACGTGCCCGCGTACGTTCGGCCGGGAAAAAAAAAATAATAATAACAATAAACGTGCGCGGTACGCCGAGTCAAATATTTGGATATTTAAATGCAAACAGAATAAATCACCGTGCCCGCCGCGGTGTCCTCCTGTGATTGCGCGCGCGGACAATAGAGGTCAGCGTCGTTTTATCGACCTTAAAATAAAATACGCACTGTCATCGATACTATAATAATACACCCGCCACAGAAACGCGCGAGTATAATGATACCACTATTATCTTTACGGAGTGAAATCGGCGGTGTACGCCGGCGAGACGTGTGTACAAAATTATGATATTTGTTCGGGGACGGGACGGTCGAATTATTCATTTTATCTAAATTAAACTGTCGAGTTGCGCTCCGGTCCGAAAAAAAAAAAAATAATAATAATAATAATAAAAACGTTGAATACGCTCGTTTCCCTTCGCGTTCACACAGCGATAAGAACTCGACAACGAGATTGCAATCATTAGTGTGGTTAAAAATTAGGTTTTTTTTTTTTTTTTTTTAAATACTATTTACCCTAGAAAATCCGCGCATATTTGACGGCTGTCCCTTTGGAGTTCGGTTGTTTTACCGGCCTAACGCGACGACTGCCCGCGAAGTACGTGTAGGTAGCTACGTAGGAGACTGACGATGGTTAACCTCGGCAGTCGATTCCCGAGAAAAATGTATGCGTACGGAACGAACGTGGAAAATCCACCAATCACGTGTCACATTGTGTTTTTATTCAAAACGAAAATAGTACCGATTTCAATAACTAAGAAAAGAAAGCAACGAAAGACCGAATAACTATAGTCCCGATAGTGAAAAAGACGTCCAAGGATAATGAGGACAAGTGCAACCACTGTAATATAGGCAATTTAATGTATTCCTGTGAGCGACGATAAACCATATCGCTTAGGAAAAACGATTCCGAGCGGAGTTCAGTTGATAGTAATGCTTTGCCGACAGTATATATATATATGTGTATTTCATTTTTATATAGTAAAATAATTAAACAGGCTTTATATATTTTCTTTATAGGGATCATCAAGATCCTTATAGGGTGATCCTTGTGGCTGTCCATACTCATCGTTCGAACACAAGCCATTTGGTCGTATGGCCTCTAACTCTGGGGCGAAACCGCTACCAGCTTTTAATTTTCAAATAGCAAACTGCATAAAAAAAAAAAAAAATGTCGTTCATAGATGCAATTTAAGTTTAAATACATTTCGGTGTCGGAACGTTTAATTCCCGTTGGCTCGTTGACGTGACGTCCCAATTTTACGTAACAATTTTACGAGTGCGGGGAAAACGGCGGATCGTCGTTTTTGTGTAGCGACATGGCGCTCCGCTGCGTTTTGCGCAGTACAAAACGTGACGGCAATGCAATACCGTAGAGCTACTCGTTTCTGAAATTTTCGAAAAATCTACTTCTGCAAACGGTTTAACGGTTTAGGAGACGAGTCTCACGTTACGCCGTCACCGCGCGTTAGGTTATTGAGTGACGGCCGCAAACGCAAACGCTAAATGAACGACATAATATTTCGGGTTTCGCGCGTTGTTCGGCCGGTCCCGTGTGTTTCGCGTCGAATTGCCGTTGTAATTACCAACACCGCCGCCGTAGTCCGCATTACTCAAACGGATCGCGCGATTCGTTAATGATTACAAGTAACAGCACAATAACGGCGGCAACGACAACCGTGTGTACCTCCGACGGTGCAGCGGCTTTTCGATATCCGGGCCGTTTTACGATCTTGTTTTACGGCGACGGCGTATCGTTTTCAGCCGGAAATTTAAAACGTATTTGTCACGTCGGATGGTCGGAAACGGATCGCCGCTAACGAATACGGGGGTCGTGTTTTGGCGACCGGCCGTCCGGCGTAAACCGGATTCGATTCACTTTCCCGCGGCACGTCAATTTAAAACGAACGAATTACTTCGCCGTCGACGGTACGGCCCGTAAAATAAATTCGATTTGTAGAATAATTTTGAATATGGTCCGATAGAGAAAATTAACAGTCTTGTGCTCGCTTGTTCGTGTTTCACCGTAGGCCCTCGGTTTCCGTTTTGTAACTGCTTCTGACCGAGTAATTAATGCTCTTTCTTCGGCTTTTTGTAAATTTCTATCTTTACCGAGCGCACAACCAATTCTGCCTTTTTTTTCTCTCTCAGGTCCAGGTGATATAGTACGAAGGCGAATCGTATCGGTACAAAGGTACCGGTTTTCATTTGCTCGATTATTTCTAAAATAATAAACCAATATTGAGTTGTTCGCGTTTATCTCGAGAAATTCAAACGTACGATATTCATGACAGTATGTGTTCAACAATGCTAAACGATTAAACGTTAAATCCGACAATCGTGTCGACGATTTTGTGTTAAGTATTTAGTATTAACGTAATATACGTTTATACTTTACGTGTGGGTACGTAATATAGTTTTGGATTAACGGTTTTATCACTGAGCAAAAGCAAATAGGAACGAGCAGTGACGTAGCAATCGGGGAGGGGGGGGGTTGTTTTGGTGTTCAAACACCCACTTTTGACTATATTTACGCGAAAAATATAAATTTAAACCGTACGCATTTATGCATTACATTTCTACAAGATGTGTCGTGTAACCTATAGAATATAGATTGTTATTAAACATGTTTAACGCATTGCACAAGTGCAATTCGACTGAAAAATAAGTACAATTCGATCTTGCGCATTTTTAATAACCTTAAACTGTCGTTATTGCGGCCACAATAATATAATGGAGTCTAAAGATTTCCCTATGATTTTTTTTATTTTTTTTTTTTTTACATTTCGGACGTACAATTGTGTTGCGAGAAAACACGAATCCCGCACCGCAGCAGTTGACCGGAATATATAAATCATTAGGTCAAACGTTTTATTTTTTAATTTTTTTTTTTTTTAATACCGCCATAGAAATAATATAGGTACTTACGTCGACTACGACGATACCGGAAGACGATGTCGGCCGCGTCTCGATTTCCGACACACTTTTACCTACGACAGTTAATATACATAAGTATAGTTTTGGAAAAATTACAATTTCCGATTTTCCGATAAAGCAACGGGGCTATGATTCTCGTCGGAGTGTGTCGGCCAGTGAATGGCGATTCTCGGCTCAGCTCTTCGTACTAGACATCGGTCCTGAAAACGTCTTCAAAACGCACGTGAACGGGAAAAACAATTCCACTTTCCAGACCGACAACGAAAACGGTCGGGAAAAGAAGCTAGCGAAAAGTTGACATTGGTAATTTATCGACAAAGCACAGATAACAATAACAGTAACTGTACATCACTGTTGAATTTCCGGTTGGGTTTTAAACGCTCAAAAACGACGAACGACGTGTAGTAGGTACACAAAAGTTCGGGGGAATAAATCGTCTTTAACCGTAATTTATCGAATGCGTCTCTCTCAATGTATAAGAAAACTCGAAATTTGATTTTTTTTTTTTTATTTATATACAAAGCCATTCATTTAACACTCGTTATTTAGCAAAGTATTTAATTTAAAAAAAAAAAATGTTCGGCAATTTAAGAAACAAGCCGCTGTAAAATATTACATTACTATTACTTTTGTTCGCCTTTCGGGAATGAACCCACCTTTGATTTTCAAACAACCACCTATATCAAATAAAATTCATAAATAAACGGTGTATTAGTCGAAATGAATTTCGGTGCCGAATGCGTTGATTTCCGTCGACCTATCGACGCAGTCGAGTTTGGATAGGGAGACAGTGCAGCGGCGGAGCTTCAATGATGTGGCGGCCAGGCGCTCGTCATTGTAACAGCGCTCCGCTATGCTCTTTGCGAAATACTGTGCGTTTTACGTTTAAACGAATCGCCCTGTATATTTCGAACGCGCGTTATCAAAACGGATCCTTTCCGATATCGGTAGGTAGTAGGTACCTAATAACGTCGATATAATTACAAAGCACTGCGGGAAACCAATACGGGAGTACCGAGCACAGCGAACGTTTCAAAGGAAAACTTATACAATGCCCCATCTCACGCTGCTAAGACTTTTTACAAACTTTATTATTATTACTTTATTTACGGTGCACGTAGTTAGGTAATATATACGTGCGTGTTGATATTGATTTTATAATGCTAATATATATATACGAATATATACGAATATAGCGTACAAAGCTGGACAAGTCAGTCATTTTTTTTTCCTACTCGTTCGAGTTGATTGGTTACTTTAATATAAAAACTATACGAAAACTAGAACAGAAGTTAGTTTATACAATTTTCTAAAATCCTAACTTACTTAGTTGGCGAAAACAAGTAGCTCGGGTTAGAATTTAGACGTTACAAATTTGTTTTTTTTATTTTTTCATAATTCAAAAACCGGTCACCGAATTATCGGCGCCTACGACGTATCATATTGAACCGAACTGATAATTCGACCGAACGTTTGGAATGTCAATCTCAGTGTATTGCGAGTGCGGAGTGATTTACAATCCACAGAAACGTCAATAGGGACAATGTTAAACGGTTCGCAGTAACGATATTTCATACGTCTGCGGGTGAAACGTACTGGACGCATCATCGTTCGCGCAGTCGCGCGGTCCACGCGTTTACACGAGTCGAACAAAGCGGAGGAGACGCACGGTTAAAAACCGTAATCGATTGCTTGACTGATTGCGTTTTTTCTTTTCGTTTTCGGCGCATTGGCTTTAGACAAATCGCGCGCGTTCAATCTGACCGGTCGAGTTGGAACGTCGTTACGGATTATAACCCGCAACTGGTTTGACTTTCTAACTAGTCGGTGCCCGGACTCGGTCAATAATCCGTGCGGTCAACGGTGCTATCCGCGTGTGTTCTGGTGTCGTCTAATCACGCGACCCGCCGTGTGGAAAACCAATACAATAATAACGCGCCGTCGTGTGCAGTTTTGCCGGCTGATCGGCGAACGTTCAGAAGACTTACGCTCGTATCGGGCCGCGTCGATTCCCGCGACGCGGTCGCCGGCGTGTTTTGCGCGTGATCGCGTCCGCGCGATCGACGGCGTGAGCGTGTGTGTGACCCCCTAGTCCGTAACAAAACGGACCGCAGGACGGAACGTTTCCGGAAACGTTTGTGTTATCAATGTCGACAACGATCTCGGTACTGTCGGAGAACCGTTCCGGCGTCGCGTTATATAAAGCGACGACAGCGTTACCGGTGTTGTAGAACGCGCGTTTCGTAAAAAAAAAAAAAAACGGCTTTTGCCGCCGTACTTACCCGGCGAGAAACGCGGAATTCGAATCCGTCCGAAAATAACCCAAGCCGGGCGTCGCGCGCGCGCCGGTTAGGTGCATTTACGATTTCGAACGTGATGTCCATTAAGTTTCCGTGCGAAGTTTCGCACGAACCGCCACTGGGTTTCCGAACGGAATTTGCACGAACCGGTACATTGTGCAATTCGTTTTTGTCGGATTTTTACCGGGGGTGAGGAAACTCGTCCGCGTAATAATATTCAATACGGTTTTCATTTGTTCGCCTCGATCCGAATCATTATCGCGGCGCGCAAACGCGAATTACAGTCGCGCGAAATTGCAAAAGCGAAAAAAAAAAAACTCTCACTGTAATATAACTCGAGCGTCCAGTACGTCGACCTTGTCGAGTTTATTCCGGAGATAAACTGCACGATCGCGCACATTGCACGGCCGTATATTATTATTACGTGTATGAAATTGAGGTCGACGTTTAAACACCGGCGTGAACACGACGCGCATCGGTAAATTTCGCGTAACACGGAAATAAACTTCGGATCCCGTACGGTCGTCGCCCCGCGGTTTTATATTCGTTCGCGGTGAAACGGGAGAGATCTTCGAAATCCGCGGCGGCTGTTATCACCGGTAGACTGTATCGTTTTTACGGGTTTGTCGGATGTGTACGGGATGTTTTTTTGTTTGTTTTTTTTTTTTTTCACGAACGCCGCACGCGCCCGAACAGTTTTTTGAATATCGATCGCGAATTCGTTCGCACTACGATTATTATTAATACCTATTAGCAGACAGACGCTATCCGCGGCGTAAAACTGGCGGACGCGTTTAAATTCCGCACACGGCTCGTTTCCGAAACTGTACCGCCGCCGCACAACGGTAAAACGTTCGAAACGCGAACAGTTCTCCGCGGCCGCGGCACGGCGTTTTCCGATCGGATTTAAATCGAACGTTTTGTCGGAATCCATTGATTGCGCGAACACTGCCCCGTATCCGGTCCGTCCGTTCGCGTGCGCTGGAGGGGTGGTGGGTGATGTTCTCCCTCGGATAACCCGCCCGCGAACACCGCCGCTTATAATCGCCGGCAATCCGATTTTTGGAAATTTCACAGCGCGATCGGGTCACGGCGGAATCGCGTCGGGTGTTAGGCCGAAACTCGGTCTCGTTTGCGCGCACGGCTTTTGGATTTCCGCGGTCCGTTGGTGGAAAATGACGATCCGACGACGCGGTCTGCCCGTGTTTCTATTGCGTCCCCGCACCGCCGCCGTCCGTCGCCGACTCGAACGGTTCGCGTGCGTTTTGCTTTTCGTCCGCTCTCGCTGCACGACGATCCCGACGCGGCGCAAGCGACCGGCGTGTATTTCCGTTTAGATTTTTCCGAACAAACGTTTTTGGGTCGGAACGGACAACGCCAAACGGCCGCTTCTCGGAGACGCCGCGCTAGAAACCCGCCTACGTGTCCGGTAGCGCGACCATATAGGCACGCTGTTAATAAAAAAAAAAATAAATCTTGATTTTGGTGAAATTTTATCACGTCTAGGTAAGTCCGATACAAGTATTATTACCACGTTTCAAGTCTCTACGTGTAATTATAACCGAATCGCGGCAAAAAAAATCTCCCGAAAATTAAAATTCCTTAAAAGCTTCGAAGCGGCTCAAAAGCGTTGGCGATGATACCGTGAGAAATTAAATCGAAAAGGCGATAAAAAAAAAAGTTGTTTTGTGATTTTTCGATTACATCATTTTTTCCGGTAGAAAACGTCGACGGTGTTTTTTTTTATAAAATAATGAAATCGTGAAATTGTACGTTTTTCCCCACTCAAGTGCTTTTATTTTAAAAAATGGCGTCGAAAATCGAAAATGTACAAACTAGACGAATTGAGCTTTCAGATAAACGTGCTACGCTTGTGCATCGGATCAAAGAAAAAAACGTGTCCACAGACTAGAACAAAGCAAGAAAGAATACAAATAAACAGAATCGTAAAACCGCTGCGGTGGCGATCTAAAAATATACACGAGTCTGCAGTTTCATCGCTCTCGTCTCCGTCCGGCGAGCCCGGCGAAGACGATTTTTCAACTTTACAATTTCGAATTACCTCGTCTACAATGGCCCGAGCTCCGTCCGGAGACTACGGCGAAATTTAAAACGGCAATTGTCAACCGTTCGCGTCGGGCGCATCACGAACGTAACGGAACCGTATTGTTTTGGAAAAAAAAAAAAAAAAGAAAAAATTCGAACGACCCGCGCAAGCCGGTGTATCATTTACGTTTTGGCCGTCCGGCGGATTGCGGCGGACCGTTAGGGACACGAATGAACGTGCGGCGCGTGCACGGCACTACGCGGGCGCGACGGTGTTGTCCGCTCGATAACAACGCGATAATAGCGCCGGGGGTGCGCCCGATCGGTCCGACGTATCGCCACTGTTCGGCGGGCGCGTACGGTTCGCGTTCGCGTTCGCATTCCGGCCGCCGGGACGCGGCCGTTTAACAAATGCCCGCTACCGTCCACGCGCGTAGGCGGATACGGGAATAATTCGGATGTCGCGCGTGCGACGCACGCGTTTGTAACGCGGCCGGTGTAATGAATCGCCGGACGGTTTGCCGGACGCAATGTCGTTCCGCGCCTCTATTGACGATCGCAATTACCGTTTTTTTTTTTTTCCATTAGGGTTTTTTGAACGCGAATCCGATTCTGCGATCCGCGGTTCGTCTGTAATCGCACGAGAACGCGTGCGAGTTCATTTCACCGGAAAGTAGCGGCGCGTGTCGTGTCCGACGGGTTCGGCCGGCGCAGTCGAAAATACCGCCGGTCCGTAAAACGAAAACGCGTTTTCCGTTTCAATTTACTCGCGGGCGGGTCCGGGACAAGATGACGGGAGGATGTTTTTAAAAACGGCGCTCGTTTTTACGATAGAATCAAACTCGGAGTGCGTTATGCTCGAGCTTACGGTGTGTTTTGAATACGAACGGAGAGGGCGATCGCCTCCGTTACCCTCAGACCGTGGGTTTTCGCCTACAGTTAAACTCAAATGTTCCGAACTTTAACATCGATTAAAAAGAATCTACAACTGAGATCTTGAATTTCGGTGACAGTTTTTATCCTGAATTCCATATGCGTTTGTGCGTTGGGTTTCTGTACTGTATGGGAAACTATTTCCCCCCCCCTCCTCCTCAGTTTTTCGGTGTCTGAAAAACGCGATTTTCGGAACTCGTGTGCCGCGTTTTAAGTATGTTCGTTCAATAATTTGTATTCAGTGTGTATTTATTTGATATTAATAGCAGTCATATTGATATCAGTACAGAGTGCAGACAGTGCAATATTATAATGTATCCGGACGAGCATTAGCGCTCGCGTACACATAGCAATTGCATTACACGAATTTAAATATGAATACATTACGCGTTTCCGTGAATCGCCATTCGAACATTTGCGGCGTGTGACCTAATACAGTCCGGGCAGTATCCGTTTGCGTTGTTTCAAAAAGGAAAACAAGAAAAATATCTAATTGAGAATTTTCGAAAATATCGATACACGTTTCGAGCGAAGGCGAAGTGAACGTTTTCACTACCGAAAAAGTTTAGTTTCCGAGCAAAAAAAAAAAAATAAACTAATAGCTTCTTCGCCGCACTCACCGCGGAATCTTAAAAATAATTGAAAAAATTAGACGGAACATAATGGATGCCTTGGGATCCCGGGCTACGGCCCCCGCGCTTAATACATAAACCCCGGACAGGTCGCGTGCAAATATAGCAAATAAGTGCGATAATAGTTCCGGGCTTCGAATTGCCCGTAGAACTTTAAGTTTCATCCCCGCCGAGTACTCGACATAATATTATGGACGCGGTCGAACGATGACAAATTATTATATATTTTTAAAAACTTCGGGCGAAAAATAAATAGATTTCGCACGAAACGTAACACGTACCATATATTGCTCGTTTGCAACAACAGCCCCGCCTGTTCAATTGAAGGTTTATTGTGATGTTTGAACGTTCGAGTGTTTTTGTTGCAATACACTGATGCACCGACCATCCATTCCCCTACCCTTACGTTTCGAATATTTCGACACGATAATATTTTTTTTTAATTTTTTTTTTTTTTTTTTTTTCAGTATTTTAATAATAGGTTTTCAATCGTAAATGTATTCAACCGACTCTCGATAATGTTATTATTCCGAAAACACGCTTATAAATTTCGTTCGGAATACAAAATCGATTTGCAGCGAAAATATAAAATTATATAAAGTCGACAATTTTCAGTAAATAAAGTGTGTTTTTTATTGCACGTCGATAACACTAAAAAAAATGCGGCTACGATGACAACATTTAAAAACGGACACGTTGACAGCGCGTTAATATTATCATCGTTACGAATTATATTGACGGCTGTATTTTATTCGTCCGATTCGAATGCAGTTCGCCTTGTAAAGTGTTCGCGGAACGTATTTTATTCGGACATGAATATTATTATGCGTTTCGAGGAAAGTTTTCCCGTCGTCGTATTCGCCGTTAAAAAGCTGACCCAATATAGTATTATAGTTGCGTACTTGCAAAATGACTATGCCATCATAGCTGCAGGTGGTAACGTATAACAAATACACTTTACACAACATATTAGTCGTGTATAAAATTGAAATTATGACCGTCTGACTGTCCACAACACAAATCTATAGTTTCATCCCGATTTTGATGGACCCTTGCACATTTGACATTCGAATCGAGAGGAAGGTCGCTGTGTACTTTCTATTTTGAAATTTAACCCCTAAACATAGGCGCCTAAAGGGTGGATTGCTCTTGATTTTCGGTATTTTAATGTCGAAAATGCTGATACGGCTAATAGAAGTGCCACTGTTTTAGGAGGGGTCTAAAAAGGAAAGATATATTGTATAAAGTAAAGTTGAATTTACACGTCACGAGATACCATTGCAAATAACAAATGATCCTGAGCAGAGTGTTAATAGTTAAATGTTTTTAATTGTTGCCGAAGTAATCCAGAAGTCAACAAAAATCATACGAACCATTGTCAGTTTTCCCAATTTTTGTTGAGAAGACTACAAAAGAAATAACAAAATGACCACTCCTACGCACCAATTATATCAAATATTTATGATTGAAGCAATATTACTGGTAGAAAAGTTGTTCACAGACACGAAAGATAAAATTAAAACCGTGTCATAACAAAACCAATTCTAGAAAATACGAACATACTTCACGCATGGGCGCAGCCACTGGTGAGAAGTTGGGAAAACGAGAATTTAATGTATAATCTGTAAGCAAAGATAAACCGTTGCTAACGAGAAAACGAGATTCTGAGCGGAGTTCAGTTGATAGTTGATTGCTTTGTCAACTGTACATAAATGTATCATATATTATGGTAAAATGAGTACCAAAACAATGTGCGTTTCCGTGATGACAACGATTGTTTGAAAAAAATTTAAAATAAAAACCGTTGCCAATGACAACCGTTTTTTGATATTTCAATCTTTTTTAACCTAAAGAACCAGGTTTTCCTCATTGCCTCGAATATTAATGAGAACTTCAAAAAATGTCCCGTTTAAAGAACCACCCGGACAACATTTCAGAAAAGGCGCTATACTTAATAATCGGAGTAAGTTTTCGGGTAGAAAAGTGTTCGCACAAAAAATAAATAAACATCACCGTAAAACCATTACATTCCTCGCTCTGCTCAGAATCTAAAATTTAATTTTTCAGTCGATTCTGGGTTTACCCGGGCGACACGAATGGCGAAAATAAACAGTTGGTCGTTATTATTTTATTCGATTTTGCACAGACAAGAAAGACATATTACCGGAAAACAACGATCGACTGCTATACGGATAAGCGTGGAAACGGGAAAACGCCGTGCCAAAAAAGGCTTTCGATTTTGTAATATTATATTACATCACTTTTTTTCCAGATGAGCCCGGAAAATACCGGATATTCGGCTAGTAAAAAAAAAAAAAAAATAACCGTTCATACAATTCCTTTAAAAACAACCGAGTACGAGATTTATATTTATGTACAAATAAACGTGTACGTACACAGAGGCGGGTTATAAATAACGTTGAGGCCGACCGCTCGGCCGTGCCACGCCGTCCGTCTCGCGTTTCCGCGACTCCCGTCGCGGGCTGTAACCTCAACTTCCTTTATCCGGCGGTCTCGCGTTGACTCGGCTGAATATTCTGGTCGCCGCTACAACGGCTGCGGCGTAGGTAATGCCGTGAGCGCTGTTAGCGTGTGTAATACACGGCGCCCGTAACGGAAGTTAATCCGCCCGGACATTTCGGCCGTTCGGTAGCGATTTTTTTTTTTTTTCGTAGGAAAAACCACACCGGCGGTCCACGGCGCCGTACGCGCCGCACGGCAGCGTCCTCGTTTCCGAGGACGCCGGCGTATTTTTTTTTTCCGCGTGCGCGCGCGTCGAGCTCGAAGGTTTTTTCCGCGCCGTTCTCTTAATGGGACGGCCGTGCGCGTGTTTTAAAAAAAAAACTCCGCAATATCAATCGCGCAAACGCGTCGGTTGGTACACCGCCGATCCATCACGGAACGGCGCACGTTATGCGCGGGATATCGGGCGGCTCGCCGCGAGTGTTGTACCGCAAATGTCGACGTCATTAACGCAACGGACGTGGTCCGAACACGCTGCTCGACGGCTTTCCGGACATTTGAACGCGTTTCGTCAAACGTTATGGCGGAACGGCGGGGTCGTGCCGGGTCCGCGTTACGATATTGCCAGCGTTTTCGATCGCGGCGTTCGGACCCGCGTCGAAGTGGCTCGGTGTCGCCGCGACGCGACGGTTCGGTTTTCGATTGCGTCCGGTACGCGAGGGGGTCGACCGCTTTGCGTTTCGAGCTGTGCAGCAAGCTCGGGCGATTTTATGTACGTGAAGCGATCGTCGTGTCGAAAATCGTTATCGTCGAACAAACGTGATACGACAATATTATATTGTTACGTAATTTGACAGGTCCGTTATAATAGTAAAATTGTAAAACAGTGAAACCTATCACTGTTTCCCCCCCCCCTTTTTTTCGGCCTACAATGACATTATTGTCGCGCCGAATCACGTGCCTAGCGTATATCCTAATCCCGAATCTAGCGTTTATTGTTTTATTCGAAACTATAAAAAAAATGTCTCTAAAGATCGAAAAAGAACATACAAAAGCCTTGGCCTTTGTGATCATTTTATTGAACAAAAGCAACGTCTTTGATTAGCTTAAAGGCTCTGCTTTTGTTTATTTTTTTTTTTTTTTTATACAAATTATTAGCAACATGTCATCAGTGGTGTATTTAAGGGGGGAGATCAGGGAGATATACCCTAAGTCTTAATTATTCTCAACAAATCGGTTTTAACTTTTATATTAAGAAGCATGCGCTCGACCTGTTTTTATGCTCAAAACACGCTTTACAGAAAAACGATCACGCATACAAACCGTGAAACTTTAATTATAGCGCTCAGGAATATAATTTTCAAAATTCAGATGCGTCCTGTTAGAAGTATTTTTCTGATTCTCTTTCCAACAAAAAAAATTTTAAAAAATAACACCTTCGAAATCGGCTTTCTGTGAAACACGAGAGTTTTTTTCTGTAAAGCATGTTTCTGAGTAAAAAAAAAAAAAAAACAGATCACGCGTATGCTCCTTAAAACGCGAGACGGAATTTATTCGGAATATTTGATAAACAACGCAGTTTTTTATCCGGCTACACTTATACTATGAAATTATTTTAATTTATCGAAAAATACTTTTGTCCGATCTCCGAGACGCGTTTAAATGTGAACTATCAAAATAAATAGGTACTTAATAACCGTCTCCGACGTTGAACAAAAACTGTTTTATTTTTCGCCAGACGCGTGGGAATTCGTAATTATAATAAGCTTCTCCGTGGGTACTGAAATAAAACAAAAGATAAAAAAGTAGACATGGAAAAAGCTTTTAGTCTCGATACCTTTATTAAATCGATTTAAATTTATAATAATGTCGTTTCTTTCTTCTATACTATTATAAAATAAATACGAAAAAATCAAAAATTTATAAAAAAAAAAAAAAACATTTATTAAAATTATTACTTATTACTATAAATTGTATTACGAAATCATGTTTGTATTTATTAACTGTTCATGCGCAATAATAAGAAATTATACGTGTTTATGTAATTTTGGTCCGCCGACAGCTTTTAATTTTTTTTTTTTTGATTTTGATTTTTTTACGGCTCTTCAGAAACCCCTGGAATCAATCACTAACAAAACGGAAAAATACGCCGAATATATTATTGGTAGGCTGAGTTTTCAAGTATTCGTTTTGTCACGGAATATTATAATTATAACATGCGTGTTAGATCGCAATAATCATGGCAATTAATTTTATGAATTATGTATGATGTTTCAAAAAAAAAATCTTCTAATCGTCGGTGACACTTAAAAAATGTGTTTACGTTGTATATTGCAAAAGTATTTTGTTCCATTTTGGGCATGCAAACCGAAAATCCGATTCGATATACGCAAAACACGCGTGACAAACTCGAGCGTTCTCTATACCCGGGCATGGTCGATAAATATTGACAGTCGATGTTGTTACGGCCCGGGTTTTTAAAAACAATAATTTGCCACGGATATTACGACTGAACGAGAGAAATTGACGAAATTCGTTACTGTTTGGCATTTCCGTCGCGGACATTCGTGGACATATCTGCCGTTAACCGTTCCGTAATACGAACAATATTCTAGACGGTAAAAACCGATCGAAAAGTCGATTTTACGGTGTTGTCGTAGTGTACGCGCGCGGAATGAAAAATCGAACGCGGATTCGTACGATTGGTTCACATCAGCAGACGTCCGTCGCACTATCGATAAAAAAAAAAAAAAAAAAAAACCGGTGCCTAAAAAACCGAGAAGCCCCGAACTTTAATCAACAAAAACGTGTAAAATAACGGTAACGCTATTGATGAAAATACTAGATCAACGGTCGCCCTGTCAGCCACTGTTGTGGACGCGGCGCACGTGCACGTTTTTCGGCATTCCGAGTTTAGCGAAGAAGTTATTAGCTTTACGAAGATGTGTGCTTGTTTCTCCCTCCCCCCCCCCACTTCAGTCACACTTTTTCGGTTGACTAAATCGCTTCGATTTTCTCCAAAAGACGCGGATTTTAATCCCCGGCGAGACTTCGTTCGGAACGGTTTTCGTAGATTCCCGACAGTTTTTTCTAAAAAAAAACCACTAACAAATGACGTTATTCTTTCGGTGTACGGTTTATCGATTTCCGGGTTACCTGTATAACACAGCACTGCAACGGCGTTGTATCGCCGCTTTCGGTACGCAAACAAAATGTTATTATTGTACCCGTTTTCCCGTACCCGGGGGGGGGAGGGCGACCGAACTTCCCGACAAATCGGCCTAACCGCGGCCTACCGCGAGAGACCATGTCCGGCCGCTTGTTTTTAACAATATCGCGTCTATTATTATTATTATTATTATTATTATTATATTATACACACAACGGCGCGCGGTGTAGTTGAGTTTAAACAACTTTGTAGGGCCTCCGCACGGCACACAGAAGTTTAACAATTTAACGAGACGAGTCCTTTCGACTTGCCGCACTACACGCATATTATATTATATTATTTTAAACCCGCGCCCCGCACTGCAGCACACAAAAGCCAACACATTACGAATATAATGTATTATTATTATAATATACCTGCGAACGCACACACGCGCACGCACGCACGCACACACGCGCGCGCACGTCGCAGAGTGCTTCTACTCTTTGCCCCGGTGTTGTTCGGCAAAAGTTTTCCGATATATTTTGCTCGCTTCGATTCGAATTTACATACCTGTACCTTTGTTTTGTCGTCTTCGTTGTTCCGCCACGCGCACCTACCCGTCGCGCCGTCGCGTAAGCCTTTGTACCCGGAGAAAAACACAAAAGGCGCCGACGGAACGCGGGACGAGCACGCCCCCTGGCTTTTCCGCACGCCGAATTACCGCGAAACGTTGTAGGTTTTTTAGTTTTTAAATCCGGTTGTACGCGACTGTGTCCCCTCTTGATTTTTCCCAGTCGTCACTGGCACACTCGTCACATTTCATTATTGTCGCGAATTTTTTTTTCATACGTAGCCACAAATCGTACCATCGCAATTTCTAACGATTTCCATTACGGTATAATAAACTCGCGTGTATTTTAGAAACGCGACTTGTTCGTTCGCGTGACTCGGATACACTTCCTCGGGATAACAAGTATCCGATCAGTCACGTCAGCTTGTAGAATCCCGTGACCGATATCATGTCCGTGACCAATCCATCGTGGCTTTTCGTCGACCAGTTATTAGGTTTACACTGGAAACAATTCCTAAGAGCAGTATAAAATAAGCTTCACGCACAATCGTTTTTTTATTTATCCTTCCACGGTTTCGGTGAAAGTGCGAAGATCCCTTCGTCTGTACCAAATTTATAACGATTATAATCAATGTCGGGGTTTTATTTTTTTTTTTTGGTAATTAAGTTACATTATTTTTTGTTACCTTTCAAAATTATAACCAAGATTGTTTCTTCGTATTTTTTTATTTTTTTACTTTTGAGTTGAAAAAATTAACTTCGTTACAATAATAAAAGTCAATTTCATTTAATTCCAGAAAAATATTACCGGCGCTTAAAACGTACGCGATCAACGTGAATATATATATATATATATATATATATCGTGACGGCATTACAATTTAAAATATATAATTGAATTACCGTAAAATTGTTGTTAAAAAGCAATTTCGTCGCGTCGCCGTGCGACTGTCGGGCCGAGTCACTCCCCGACACCGTCTATTGTCCCGTCGTACGCCGCAAAAGAAAAAAAAAAAAAAACCATTTTCCGGGTAGTGTTTGTCGTAATAATAATGATTTGATTTCCCCCCCCCATCCACCCCCACCCCACCCCCCAGTAGGTTACACCGCGGTCGTGCAACGTTACGATACGTGTTGTTTTACAACGCACGACAACCGGGGTAACGGCCCGCGCGCGGAATATTATTGCCGTTGTCGTTATTGTCCAGCGATTTACCGCCGTTGTCGCACCGTCGGCCGGGGCGGCGGCGTCGATATTTCGGGAATCGATTACCACGGGATTACGCCGACGTCCGGCCCAATCAGTGCGGCACGTTAACGTCTCGAACCCCCCCCCGGTTCGGTACGCGTGTTTCTCCCCGGCGCGCGCGAACAATTACAACAACAGTACGACAGCCGAACGCGCGTGTACGCCCGGCAACGCAACGCTCCAGTAATCGTTACGGACAAACAACTTAAAAATATCGAACGCAACAAAAGCCATTGCATTTTGGCAGATCCCGGCCGGACACCCTGTATTCACTGTACGTGAATCAAAAACGCGGTCATTCGACGAGAATTCAATTTCAAACGTACAAAAAGGCCGGGAAACTTTGCACGGGATATGGCTGCTATCTTATAATTTAGCCGCTTTCTCATACGCGGTTCTGTACAACATATGGAATTGTTGACTTATGAACAGCGCCTACTCGACTTAGTTCGCGAGTAAGGAAAACGTATTTTGTACACTCAGCGAGTGACTAGAATTCCCCCGACGATAATCATATTGAATTTTTAGAAAACTCTAGTGAGTGGGTTTGTATAAAAAAAAAAAAAAAAATGTCCAAAAAAGAATAATAGATCTAATAACAATGCGAAAATTCCGGTTTTAATAATTATTGAAAGGCTTTAGACGCATAGACGTGTACACCGTAGGATCGCTGCAATTTTCCGCGATTTTTTTTGTTTTTTTGTTTTATTCCCATCTTTAATTAAAACCAACGGTATAAGCGGGTCGGGGACGCTGGTGTGCAAATTCGAATCGATTAATTTCCCCGCGCAGTATAATCGTATTGTTATTATAATTAACCCGTTGACCTGCAGCTACAGTGAACGTGCCATACGGATTTTTATTTTTTTTTTTTTCGTTTTAATAGCGTTTTCTATTTGACAATAATATCGTAAACGGAAATGATTATATCCAATACAGTTGGCAGTTACCCGAGTGCGACACACGCACGCTGTAGCACAGATTTTTAAAAACCTATATTGTTGTTCGGGAAAATATAAAAATTCAGCGTTTCCTGCGCGGAAAAGTAAATACGGTATGATAATATGTTTTTCGATTTTTTTTTGATTTTTTATGATTAAGATTCTGCGCAAAGTAAGAAACGTATTAATTATACCACGGTGTGTTTTAGATTCTGAGCGTTTGGGGAGGGAGCTATTGGTTTACTAAGATGTTTATATTTTTTTTCTCTGTTCTCTGGTGTAGTCTGCGGACACATTTTTCCCAGTAAACTTACTCCGATGTACAAGTGTAGCACTTTTTCTGAAAGCTCAAGCTGTCTAGATTTTCGAAGCCATTTTTTTTAAATAAAAGCACTTCACGATTTCATTATTTTATAAAAACACGGACGACGTTTTCTATCAGAAAAAATGATTTAACCGAAAAATCACACGATCGTTTTCTGTTGCCTTTTTGATTTACTTTTTTACGGTGTCATCGCCGAAACTGTTGAGTCACTTCTGAGCTTTTAAGAAATTTTAATTTTTGGTTGTTTCTCTGCTGTAATTCGGTTATAAATACACGTAAATACTTGAAACTTGGTAACAATACTTTCTTTGAAATCAAATTTAAACGAAAATCGCAAAAAAAAATTACGGCATTTCAAATTACGTACTACCGAACTGCGCTCTGAATCGTCTTTCGTCAAGCGATAGTCTATCGTTGCGTCCCACTTTCCATCTACAACAGCGGCCGCTCCCATCCCCAGTATCAGTTATTTTTTTTTCTCTCATTACTCTCATCTCGTACCAATCAAAAACCTATAGAAACTTTTTCGCAACACGTTCGATTTGTTGTGGAAGTCCTACCGCACTAAGGGGGTGGCTTTTTTGAAGTTTTCTCAATGAAAATAGAACAACACTGGCAATTCGTTACACCGTTTTCGCTGGTTTCCGGGTAACTTCGGTGTAACGAGGAAAATTACTGCCATAATAACGCTCATTTCAGAACCGATTTTTCGTTAGCGACGGTTTATCGTAGCGGCGAGGATACATAAATTAAATCGCTCTGTAATACACCGTCGTTTAGTCCGACCTGGCTCCTAAAACGGCGGCACGGCCGTCCGCAGTATTCGGACGTGTCCTCGTTGTGCCGCGAATCGGATTACGTTTCGTAACGTTCGTCGGGGCCCGCGGCGCGGCCGGCGCAATGCCTATCGGACCGTATGCGAAACACAACACCGGTGCAGGTCAACGTGCACTCGGCATGCGTGCGGCGCGTATTCCGCCCGTTTTGCGACGCGGGACCGTCGAGTGACCCGCCGGGGCGGCGCGGACAGTGCGATCGCGCCCGCCGCACACCGCGCGTACCGGTTCGCGACGCGGCCGCCGACCGCCGCCGCGTAATCCGAGACGCCTGTCGTTTCCGTTTGGTTTTCGGCGCGTGTGAATGTTAAACGCGTACGGTAATGGGCGTTTGTCGGCGTTGGGGTGACGCGCGGGGCGACGGTGCGCGAAGGGAACGGTCGCGGGACGTGTTGACGTTCGTTCGCCGCGCGGCGGTCTCTCGCGTTCAAATAACGGCAATGACGCGACGGCCGTTGTCCGTGCGCTCGGCTTGTGGCGACTCTAAGCGAACCGGGAAACGGGCCGTAAAGACCGGGGAGAACGCCGCGATAAAACCCGGCCCGACGCGGACGGAGGCTCGGACGGCGGGCGAATCGGAAAGCGCCGCGCGTTCGAAAACGCGACGGCGCCGGCGGGGGCCAACGTTGTTTTACGGGGATCGGCTCGAAACCCCGCGGGCCGCAGCGTTCCCCGACAGTCCCCGGCGTCATATCACCGAAACGGTCGAAATCCGATTATCCGGCGACGCACGGCGGCACCGCGTTTCCCATCGGTACGCCATCGCTATCGGTTCTTAGCGTCTATGCGCCGCGGTAGTGTTCGGACGAGCACCTGACGGCACTGTGCCGCACGGGCGCGTCGCGCGTCGTCTTCGGATCGGAAGGAGTTTTGTCGTTTCGCCGGCATCTCCCGTCGCGTCGCGCCAGGTGAAACCGCACGTAGACGAGTGGTCGGGGAGAACAGATGGCCGGAACCGCGAAATTTACCACGGGTTCGGCCGGAAACGGGATTTTTTTTTTTTTTTTGAAAATTACAGTCGACCGAAAATCGAATGGCACGCGGCAGCCGGACATTTGTATCGATACGATCGGTACGCGGTCAACGCTCGGGCGTGTGTTTACGTTCTGCAGCAGCAGCTTTGAAGTCTGTTGTTTGTATAGTACTATTATATATATATATATATATACGTTGTATATACAATATACAGTGTACGTGCACAGGCGCCCCCCCCCTCTCCCGCTCAACACTCCTAAAGCAAAGGACTAATGTAATTTATGCGCGTGTAACGTACGGCGAACGAAGACAATAAAACGAAAACACCCCGAGACGGCTATAATCGCATTAACTCTCTCGAGCCGTTCCCGCGGTCGCCGCGCGCCGTCCTCCCCGTCGTCGTTTTCTCTCCGTCGCCGCCCGGTAATCCGTTGTCTAAAAGTACACAGCGGCAGCCGCAAACATCAACAGACGCTGTACCACCACCGGCCGAACAATCCGACGCGTTACTCGACGTGCGCGCATTATTATGATAATATTTCGAGAGAGCTTTTACGCACGCCGTTTTCGTCGCACAACAATCGCAATGCCGTACGAGTGATGCGCCGGCGTGCTCGAGTGAAGTCGAACTGCACACGCTCGCGGTCGAAACAAACGTTCAAACTGCACACGGGTCGAAAAGTGATTTCGGCAGAAATGTTCGAAACGGACTTAATTCAAAAGCCTCAAATAAACTCGCTTACCGCCCCGCTCGTAATATCTAATCGTTAACGCGGTTCAAAATGAGCTATTTATTTAGAAACATTAAGGTATACGCACAGGATGGTTCGCTGAGCGCGCGCACCCCATTTTAATTTTTGTTCGATTTTGCATGTATTCAAATTCTGATTTTCGGAATTTTTTACGTATAGTTAAAGCCGATTTTTACGAACACTTAAATTTTTCATAAAATTTAAGAAGCGTCCTGTGGCGATACCAACTTTGGTGTATCAAATGAAAACCTATATTGAAATTTCCATAAATACACGAAATATTACTTTAGATAAATTTTGGTGTCAAAACGTTTGATTTCCGCAAATCTTTTAACGAGATGTTCCACTTTGAAGTTTAAATAGGGGAAAAGTAGTGGAGTAAATGTCAAAAATATCCTGGCAAAATCTAGCAAATTCGGCTGAATATATTGGCGTATTTTTTTTTTTTTTTGGAATCGGACAATGTGCCAGTACAGCCATAAAGATAGCACCGGCATGTTTGTTTGTGGATTCCGAAGTTTGTGAGCCCCGACAAAATCCAGCAAATTCCTAGTAAAATATTGATACTAATTGAAGACTCCTAGCATAATGCGCCGGTTCCAATTTGACGGACATAAAAAACAGACGAATTTACGAAAATAATGCTTTTATCATTTTCAATTATGTTTTTTTTTTTTTGTTGCAATTAAGTTAAAAATATTTGTAAAGACTTGATATTTAAACAGACGACTTAGGTTTACCTTTTCTAGAAAAAATACTTATACAATATTGAAAAAATGTTCGCCATTTTTGAGCTTTTACAAACATTATAATTTCGGGAGTTTCCTACATGGATTTTAATCAGTAGGTACCCTTTTGATAAAATTGTTATACTAAACAGAAATGTTTAAAAATTTAACGAGAGGTTCATTGTAAGTTGTACTCAAATAAAAAGTTTAGTTTAATGTATGTGTTCATAATAGGATATTAGGTTTGAAGATGAGGGAGCATAGAGGTATGGGAAGCAGACACCCTTTAAACATTAAAATTAAGTCTACCCAGTCACCAATTCAACGATAATTTAATTTTAATTTCGGAAAAAATAATTTCTTAGTTTTTTTTCTTCAAATCTATCAAAGGACAAACAATAAAAATGGGTTAAAACATTTTTTAAGTCGGTAAATTGTATATTTTGAGTCGCCAACGTGGAGTCAGTGTCTAATATGGAATATTTAAAGGGGTTTTATTATTGAATGGCCATTAATTTGCGTGAGGTTTAAAGACGGAGATCTCCTCACTCCCTCCTAAATTGTTAACATTTATTTAAGTAGATGAAAAACAAGCTTTTTTGTTCAAAATTACAGTACTGCAAATCGAACGGCACACGATAATATTTTGTTACTACGAAAATCAGTTTGGCAAATTGGATGACTTGATTACTGCCCTATTATTGGAAAAATTACTACGACGGTCATTGCCGATAATTTTAAAACCGTGTTTAGATTGAACGCAGAAAATTATTTCAGAAAATGTAAAACTCGGACGTTTTGCAGAGATGGTAATAAAATGTCTAGGGGTTGAACAAACAAAAAATGACCGTCTCGATTGGCCCTCTCTGGGGCAAAGCACGGGCTGTAACTAACAATGACCGTGCAATAAAACCCTGAAAACGCGCAATAGTCTAATCCCTTTAGAGAAATTGCACGCAATGATTCCCCCCCTCACTGCTGTAATATTGACAAAAATATAGTACGTTTATACGGTTTAATAACACGAGCAACGGCGACGGTGTGTCGCATCATCGTGATATTATTATCATAATAAAAACAATAGTAATGTTTCAATGGCGTCGCAATAAATTCAAATAAAAACGATGTGTGCAGGTAAGTATTATTATTATTATTATTATTATTATTATTACTATTATTCTGTAATCACGCCGAGTTTATACATTCGAGTGACAATATTAAAAAGGCTTATGAGTGTATCATTGTTTTAGAAGAGAAGTCGGAAAGTGGAGTGTGTTATAAAGCGGTTTAATTTATATCTGCGCGCAACGATGAATCATCGGTAACGAGTAATTATTCCGAACAGAGTATTGTTGGCCGTGCATTTCTCTAGTAGCCGAAACATAATACGGGGATCGACAAAAACCGCACAAAAAAAAAAAAATTACCGGTGTTTACTGTTTACTAAGGCAACTGCAAAGAAAATCGAAAAATTACCACCTTACAATGCACCAACTACATCGAAAATGCCTATAAGGTTTTTAGATAGGAGCAAGGTTTTTAATAAAAAAAAAAAATAGTTCACAGATACAATTTAAAACCATCATAGTAAAACCCATACATTCCTCGCTTCATTTAGAAACGCCAAAACGGTAAAACGGAAACGCGACGTTTTATTTACACACCACGCACGCCACAATACATTCACGTAAAATCCCAAATGTGACGGGTCGGTCGAAATTTAAGATTTTTTGATAATCCCATTTATCAATAATCGCAGCACGTTGATATTATTACCTGGAAAACAATGTAGAACATGTTTGAGCATTATAAATAAAACGCGATAATCACGGCAGTTTACACCAAAAACTGAATACTCTTTAATATCATTTCGCAATTTCCTGACTACTTCCGATACAGTTTATCAATCTACCCCACCCCCCCCCCCCCCCCCNCCCCCCCCGGATTTATTTAATCCGTCGTGTTTTTTTTTTTTTTTTATAGATTGGGTTTTAGGTTTACACTGAGAACACTTACTTCTATGGAACAGCACTTATCTTGAAACGATATCCACCTGTTTGTTTGGGCCAAAATGTAGATTAGGTTTTCGTATTATCGTGTTTTCAGACAAATTAGTATCCTTATCATTAAGGTATTTACAAATACGGAAATGTAATTTTTATTATATATTTTCTTTTGATGTAAAATAATTAGATTTTCGTATCAACTTCCAATTAAAGCTTGAATATAAGACGGGAACTGTAACCTATATGTTATTCCTGATCTAAAACCTCGTCTACGTAGATTCAACTCAATCCGATCGGTAGTTTGAGAGAAAAACGGTAACAAACATTTATGATATTTATAGGAATTACTTGATTAAATATGAGGGGTTTGTTTCGGTTGTCTGCAGCATAGCGTGCGTTATTCGTTTGAAAATACGATTTTCGAGTATCATTAACACCGTTCGTGTCATATTATTGTGACGGTTGCATTTTTATTGCCGTTTTATTCTCTTTTTAAAATGTTTTGCCCATTAAGATGCGGTCGTTGTTAGCCACTTCGAAAAATGAACTATACAATATATACAAGGTATTTTTTTAAACATTCTCATCCTTTTGTATGCTTTAATTATGCTCAATAAATTCAAATTCTGATTATTGGAATTTATAAATGTAGTAAAACAATAGTTTTTTTATACTTAAATTTTTCACAACATTAATAGAGTGTTTCGTGGCTATAATAATTTTGATTTTTCAAATGAGAATCTAAATTTTTTAACGCGCCCTAATAATTCTTCTTAACATTTTGATGTACTATAATTCGAAATTTGGACGAAAGTTTTCTGAATTATTCTAATTTAAATACCTAGGATAATAGTCTTTCATGGGGATTGGATATCGACTGTTTCGTATGAGTCGTGTAGAGATGGTTTCTTGTTTTGAATAGTGAAGTTACCGACAAAAAAAAAACCAATTTTATTTCAAATTTCAATAATTACAATGCGTCAACATTTTCAGAAAAATCGTCTGAAATTGATCATCTTGATAACTTCCATTGAAAAATGTAGGTTCTCATTTTGAAAAACCAAAGTTAATAACACTACAGGATACTCCTTAAGCGTTGTGAAAAATCTAAATGCAAATATATCGTTTTTCACTACACGTAAAAATTCCAAAAATCACAATTTCATTTGTAATTATGCATAATTCGACCATAAAATTTGGTTGAGCATGAATCAAGCGCAAAATCACCCTGTGTGTGTATATATATATATATATATAATATACACAACTGCATCGTTCATTTGCATAGTATCGTCTCTAGTGTATTATGAAAATATAATACCGAGAATGGCACGGATGCGGTCCGTCGTATTATAATACCTACGTGGTGATGTGATTTAAAAGGAATCAGCATTTGCGCTATTCAGTATAATATATTGTACAACACACGCATTGTTATACAAATTCAATTAATTTAATTCTTGAGTATAATATGTACTTATTTCAAAATCCATAGGCATACAATATAAATACACCTTGACGGTGGCGTATCCAGTAGGGGGGAGGGGGGAGGTGGTTGTAGCCCCCCCCTAAATGTTTTCGAGATAAAAAAAAAAAAATACTAATAGTTTGACAAAAGAATAAAGTGTTATTACACTAAGTGTAACTAAGAATAAGATAATCAAATTCTGTTTGTATATTCCGGGTTTAACGAAGAATGTATGTGTTTTACAAAGATATTTTTTTTTTTGTAAACACTTTTTTTACCAGAAAGCTTACTCGGGTAGTAAAGTATAGCACTTTTTCTGAAAGGAGATGTTGTCTGGGTGATACTTCAAAAAGGTCATTTGTTGAAATTTGCATTTATATTCGAGATAATGAGGAAAACCTGGTTCTTTAGGTTAAAAAATATTGAAATACTAAAAAACGGTTGTCATTGGCAACGGTTTTTATTTATTTTCGTTATTATTTTAAATCTTTTTCAAATAATCGTTGTCATCATGGAAACGCACATTGCTTTGGTATTCATTTTACCATAATATATGACACATATATTGTTGACAAAGCAACACTATCAACTGAACTCCGCTCAGAATCGCTTATTCGTTAGCAACGGTTTATCGTGGCTTACAGATATACATTAAATTTCCGTCTGTATCCGGCTTTCCCAACTTCTCACCTACAACAGTGGCTGCACCCACGTGCGAAGTATGTCCGTCCTTTTTTTTTCATTAGTTCGACAAATATAACAAACGTGTGACGAATTGAAAATAGTATAGAAAAAAACGTTGTGAAATATCGATAACATTTCGCAATGAAAAAATATGCCGAAAATGTAGACTAAACACTTTTACTCGGGAACATATTATTATTGTATTACGCGAACTTGAAAACTAACAAACTATATTACTGGATGATCAATTCACGTAAAAAAAAAAGTTGCTAAGCGCAAAAAAAAATACCCCCAATCCTATAACGATTGCGTGGGTCCGAGGAGCAAAACGCTATTATTTATTAAGCTCGCGAATTATTGAACGACGGGCATTTGGGACATACTTGTAAGTATCCGGAAAAAAAAAAAAAATTAAAATAAAAACCGATTGCGATACAATAATAGTGCAATACGTCATTGTCGCAAGTTAAAACGCATAAATTACCGTTGATTGTGTAATGACGCGCTATTTAAGCTATCATAGATAATGTAAAATAAAATATTATGTAATGTAAGAGACAAATCAAACAGTTAATAACAGGAACGAAAATTAAACATATACATTCAATTCCATATTTTTTTTTTTTATCAAATAACATATGTTTCAATGCGATATCTACTCGTCGCAATGATATGCTATTTCAGCTATCATATATAGTTAAAATAAAATGTATATTCAATGTTGTAAAATAATTATAATAATTTACAGCCATTAAGTATTAGATTAGGTTTTTAGCATTAACCAGATTATGATAACACATTTACAGACGCACACACACACACACACACACACACACATAGGTCTCCAGTTATAAGGAGGCCGGCCTCTTCTAATCGACACGGTGCGTGTACTGTTCCCGTTGCTTTTGGACCGATGATCACAAGCGAGTGTAACGACTACACAGAGATTCTTACAAAAGCACGGGAACCCAGAACAGTGTTGTATGATTAAAATTTAATAAAAAAAAAAAAACAGTTGTTACATTAAAATCTTTTTATTTATTTCGGTCGCCCTTATCAGATTCCACAGATCATTTGCCGCCCGGAGAAGAAAGGTAATCAAATTTATAATTAACTTACACGTGTGCGAATCAATTTTATATAATCAGGCTGACCCCATATGTTTTGATTGCAACAATTGGGCATATTTATTCTGGACGCCGCGTCGGAGGGAAACGCCGATGCGCGCGAGCCTCGGGCCGAGAATTCCGAACGCCGCTCGCGGTATACGAAAAAGCCGCGCGCTTTATAATAACAATTAATTGTAATTGTCGGTGAATTGTAATTAACCGACGCGCCCGAGACCGTAACATCGGCCGTTGCTCACTAGCCGGGAAACGAAATTAAAAGGCCCTCGGAGTCCGTTTTTCGAAGAAAACGGCCGGCTCTTGTCCGGAGATTTTTCACACTCTTTTGAATTATCATTACGGTGGGGGCTCGGGATGTCGGCACAAAGTGCATTTTTTGGGCTTTTCATTGCGCAGTGCGATCTGAATGCAGCACTCGCTTCGTGTAACGGATCACGTCAAAACTGATGGTTTTATTTCGCACCCTGTTGCATTTTTCGCCTGTTATCGGTCATTCTCATTGGTTTCAAGTGCGTTTTTACGCATCGCCAATTAATAGTCTACATTTAGATGGTTCAAAATAATGTCATCCCGAGAAAGGTCTTACAGATATTATTCGTCGATACAGATTGTCAAACGTACACCAGTTTTATCTTTCTATTTTTGCTATTTTTTTCCTTTTCCCTCCCCATTTTTCGGCCGCTTTTTAAGCCATTTTCGGCTACGTTTCGGATCATTTTTCGAGCGTCCTCGCGGTATACCAAATCCCGGCTCTGCTATTATATTGTACCCCGGCACGGTCATTATCTCGTCACATAATAATAATACGATTATACAACGGCATTGCCGCGCCACAGAGAGCCGACGAGACGACGACGACTACGATTCACTTAAACGAGGTAAATTTATTCGGTACGCGACGGAAAGACATAAATTACCCAAGTCACCGATACAACCTCATTTTAATGCTGCGCTCGTCGATTTTTCACACGGTTCTCCGTACACGTTTTCTCGACATTTTACAAAGACGGCCCCGCAATGTCACGAGGTTAAAAAACAAAAATACGCCCCGATTGTAGTTCCTCGCCTCGCGTGTCCTCGCGACGCGTCGCAGAATTATAGTACCCATTATACGTCGTTTTGCATAAGAAGGGCCCGTCGTGATTTTCCGCGACGATTCGGATTAAACGTATCCGAACAAACCTCTACACCAGAACACAGGTATCCTACGATAATATTTCACGGTTACCGTAAAAACGCATTTTTATGATTTTTTTTGCAAAAATTTACACCGCGCAGTCTTCGAACTCTTCGTGATCGTAAGTCAGTCATACCTTTTTTTTTTTTTTTGATAAATTTACCGAAGGTGCAGAATAGTTTCCTCGTTTCAGTTAACGCATTGAACACGAATCTATTACTAAAACAATGAATGCGTGATGGATGTACGAACATCCGCGATACGCGCATAATACCATGTTCTTTACGAGACTTAAGTTCGCCCGGCGGCAAGTTCGGGGACCGGCGGTATAATTATCTATAATAATAGTTCGCAAACACCGATTCTATACAAAATCGTTTCTGATCGTGCGGGAGTTTTTTTTTTTTTCTGAATGCGGTGTGTCGCCCGTCCATCTGGCGGGTCCGTCGCTTTAATTTCGAACGAAACCCACAGTCGGGGTGTTCGAGCGGCGCGCACGGGGCGCGTTCGACACGCAGTTGAAATTCGATTATTATCTATTCCGTCCCCGATAGTCGTCCGGGCGCCCGCCGACAGGCCGCCGCCGTCGACCTGTAGTTTCGCGTTCCGGACGTCGCTTTGACCAGAACCACGGTAAATACCTACGCGGTTAGCCGGGCGTGCGTGCGTGCGTGCGTGCGGGCGCGCGGATTTTGCGGGAAATCCAGTTGGCGTTTGTATGGCTCCGCAAACACGCCGGTCGCGCGGTTCGTGGCGATAAACGGTTTCGCGTGTTTTACGGCCGTCGCGCAGTAACATTCGTCGCCGCGGGTTTCGCGGCGTTCGTATTGTCCCCCAGCACCAAAATTAACCAGTGTTAATTCGATTAGCCGCGTTGCAATTATCGCCGATGTTTTTAACGCGGCGCGCGTGCGCCGTACGGGCGCAGTACCCGCAGTACGGCGCTATTCGTGTTTGTAAAAGCGAGCGTACCGGCGACCGTATTCGATAATGTATTGGTAAAAATCGGTTCGGCCGATCGGAAACGCTTGTAAAACCGTGCACTACTGTTCGCCGTAATAATGATAAGAGTCACGTGTAGCGGTAAAAAAAAATAAAAAAAACCCCCCCCCGAGCGTGTGTGACGTATTAGTTTTTTGTTTTTTTTTTTTTTTTATTTTAAATTTTAACGGAAATCGCAAAAAAAAATCACGGCGTTTCATTTCAATTGGTCTTCTTTCGGAATTCAACATTTTTCATGTTATCTCTGCGATACAGATACATAAACTCATTAACACCGCGTTTCTTACTCGTCTAACTTTTCAACTACAATAGTAGCACATCGGTAGTAATTTTTTTTTTATTTGATCATTTATTTTCCTTCGAACCACGAACCACATCAATATATTTTTCAACAGAGTTTTTTCGGAGGGAAGGAAGGAAGGTCATCACGACCGTCACCTTTTTATTGTATAGTATAATGATAATAAATCGACTTGACCTCGGCCAGCGAACGTCGCCATCGTCGTGATTGAGAACTTTTGCACCGTCAGCGCATCATCTTCGTCGCGTATAATGTATTTTGATTTTTTTTTTTTTCTTAGAGATCGAATCTCGGGGATTCGGGAGGTGAGAATAATAATTATACTTGGCACGGTTATAATTACTGGTGTACACGCGAGTGTTTGTAGTTTGTTTTTCAGGTCGATCCGAACGAGTTTTCGACTTTTTGCATGCTACACAGGCTTCTGACAATATTATTGTTCCAGATTTAAATTGTATTCATCGGTTGCTACCGATTTCTTGAAAAAATCACGTTGATTTATTAGCAAAAGTTCGGATCGTAGCGGCAATGTATTGGTTTTACGGTGATGTTTATTTTTTTTATTATATGAACACTTTTTCTACCAGAAAGCCTACTTCGATTATCAATTATGGCATCTTTTTTAAAAGTAAATGTTCTCTGTTGGTATTTTAAAAAGGTCATTTGTTGAAATTCTCATTAATATTCGAGATAATGAAGAAAACCTGGTTCTTTAGGTTAAAAAAGATTGAAAGATTAAAAACGGTCGTCATTCGCGACCGTTTATATTTATTTTTGTTATTATTAAGTTTTTATTATTTTATAAATCTTTTTTAAACAATCATTGTTGTCATGAAAACGCACATTGCTTTGGTACTAATTTTACCATATATGATACATAATATATTGTTGACAAAGTAACACTATCAACTGAACAACGTTCAGAATCGGTTTTTCGTTAGCAATAGCTTTGCTTACAGACATTCATTAAATTCCCGTCCGTATCCTACCGTCCCAACTAACCCATAACAGTGGCTGCACCCACGTACGAAGTATGTCCGTCATTTTTTTTTTTTTTTTTTTTTTTTTTTTTTTTTTATTACGTTATTTACGGCATTTGTTTTAAGCACGTTTTTCTTGATTTTTATTGATTCCTCTCCTCCACCCCACCACCACCGAAAACCTGTTAAAATACATCGGGTTCTCCGCAGGTGTTCCCAAACTATGTTTACACACGATCCGACACAATATACCGGACGGCAGAGGATGTCGTATACTTCGACGGAGCTAGTAAACGAAATTTGATTTTTTTTTTTTTTTCTCCATTTCATTTCCACATTGTATTCTTTCGCACAAAAGCCGTCCCGTAGTAAACATAATAACCCCGGGGTATATATGTTACGCGTGTCGCGTGTGCGCGAGAAAAACTCGTTTATATATTATTATACTCGTATGCAGGTAGGTAACGTTGAGATTTTTATTGCGTTTGTCGCGGAGAATCGCTTTTTTTTTTTTCGTTTTTCTTATATTGCCGCGGCGGCGGCTGCTGCTGCCGCGGGAGAGGTGCAGCATCGCGAGTGGCCAATTAGTAAAACCGACACGCGCCCGTTTCGAGAGAATATTTATTAAAAAAAAAAAAAAATTTTCAACAAAAATAAATAAATAAAAAATCGCCGGTCGCCCGGGCACCGAACAATAACAATATTATATTACGTTCGCGATCCGGTCGTTTTTACGCCGAGTGTATAAATACGCGGCGTTTTACTGCGTACGTATATTATTATTATTTATTTTTTTTTTGTATTTTTTGTCTTCTTATTTCTTAAGCTTAATTAAACCGCCGCCGCCGCCGCCGCCGCCAAATCGACGAATAGCCGACTCGGTTCGGCCCCGTAGATTCACGTCCCCCACCCGAACTACTGCCGCGCCGGAACGCGTAATAATATAATTTTTTTATTATTATTATTATTGTTATTATAATATGCATAACGTCCGGAACGGGCGAGCGGCTCGTTATTTTGGCGGCTCCTCTGAGCGCACCGCACAATAACGACACGACAACGTGCAGGTTGCGAATAGCCGGTCGCGCGCAAAATACCCCCCCCCCCCCCCCCCCCCCCCCCCCCCCCNCCCCCCCCCGGCCCCCTCCCCCATCCGAAAAATACACCATAAATAACCCCCGTCCGCCGGGACGCGTAACGTACGCGCCGCACGGGGCGGTCGCTCCGACAGGTGAGACGTTACCGAACGCCGCGCCGGGACCGGGGCCGCTCGGGCGGGCGACCGGAGTCGGGCGTGTGGCGTACGCGTACGCGTAAAAAAAACAAAAAAAAACAACGGACCGATTCCGATAGGAACCCAAAACGGATGCCGCCGCGCAATCGCCGGCAACTCGCGGGACCCGGCGGAAGTAAACCGGAACGGTGTTGACACGGCCCGGCGTTGCGCGCGCCGGCCAAACGAACGGTGACGGTTCGTGGAGCGGAAACTCAAACCGCCCGACCGACCGAGAAGTCGCCGGCAACTGTCGTGTACCTACTTTCGCGCCGCGGTCCGTGTTTGCATTTTTGTTTAAATTCGACGTCCGTCGTTCAAGCGAATGCCGGACCCGGGTCGCCTCCGGTCGCGGGGCAATCCAAAAGAACCGAACGTCAACGAAACCCGAACCGTCACAAAATATTTCCCTTCGTCAAAACCGTTACGTCGTCCGTATTTCGCTGATCCGACCTCTCCGCGCGGACTTGAACGTTGAAACTGCGCGTGAAAAATGCGTGGCGGCAGTTCATCAACGATTCTGCTCTAAACTCCCTTCCCGTTTTAAAACCCCCGATATCTAACCCGTGGCCGCACTCGCGGTTATTGTTGGTGACCCTCGGAAACGGCTCGAAAGGAACCGTCGCCACGATCATCTATAAAACAGCGATTCAAATGCAAACGACAAAACCGGTGATTTTCTTCCGTCGAAAACGTCACCCACGCTGTACGCACTCGTCTATTATATAGTTTTATTGTGCCGAAAAGGTACATATTGTGCACGTTTCGTTAATAAAAAAATAAAAATTAGGTTAATCTAATTTTTGTTTTATGTTAATCTTGCCACACCCGTACTTTATGCCACCTAAATTATCATGTTGCTCATACCTCGGGAAGTAATGTGTTTAATAGTATAATATTGTATTGACTTTATTCTGACAGTGAAAAGGAACGACTACCTCTAAAACCGCTGCGTTGTCTTCTTCGTTTTTTTTTTTTTTTTTCAATTAAAGCCGTCACAAACTTTTGATTGTTTCAGACGGCATCGTAATAATTTTATATTGTTTCGACAACCGCAAAATTATATAAAAAGGGATCAGGGGTCGGTTTTGAAATCGTAAATCAGCTAAAATCTGCTTATTCAAAAATAATTCTGTCGTTTACCGATTGAGGACTTGCAGGACTAATGGCGAGGAAGCACTTTGTGGTAGCACCGAGTTTTAGTAAACATCATTTCCTCGAGATTACTAGCTGATCTTAATAGAGTGAATAATTAATCTGTAATAAGTCAACCGTGAAAATCATGACAAAATTCAAGCGCGAGACAAACGCCCCTTTTAAACGTCGACTTTTAAGAAAAACCCTGGGTTTTTAGGCGGAGAAAAAAAAATCACAAAACCGTAAAAGTTTTTTGATACGATAGAATTTTCGTTTATAATTTGATATATGTAAAATCCTAATACATTATAACTGGAGTTCGGATGTTAAAGGCGTTCTTTTTTTTTTTTCTTTTAACGAAGTTAAATCGGCTATAAATTTTTTTCATACTTCGTACGGTTAGTAAGCGAAATTTTCTTCTTTTTATTTCTCTTTTTTTCTAATGCTTTTTTGAGCTTGTTTTTTACATTTTTACAATTTATTTCTTTGAATTTTAATTAAAAAAGCTTTACTAATTATGAGTGATAATATTTTTTTTTTGCATTTGCATTTGTACGGCTTTATCGCTTCTTTGCTATTTTAAGTGGTTTTTTTTCTATGTTTTATTGAATTATAGTATCCAAACTTTAACTATAACCTTTGCCGGAGTGTGCGTGAATATTTGTCTGGGAAAAAAAAACCCCCATTGTCTACTACACACACGTACCTAATACGTATGTAAACTCTGTGTATGGATGTTATTACACTTTATATACGTGAAGACATTATAATAATTCAAAAATATAACGCACCCGTTCAGAGTTTATTGTTACTGTTATCGTCGTCGCATCGGTGGGATTCGGATTTACATTTTTATAATATTATTATGCACGGAACGTGAGGATTATACGGAACGCAGTACAACGCGCGTCCGTTATTCAAAAAATAATTCAGAAACTAAAATATGTAGTTTTTTGAATAATTAGCGGCAAACGGTTGAAAATCATCAAATAAATGCTATGCATGAAAAAAAAAAAAAAAAAACTGACCTTTTTACCTATATTGCCGATATTCTTCTCGTTTTAATATTCAAACGTCCGATCGGTTTGTTGCGGGCCTTCTCACGCCTATACCTTTTGCAATCTAATCCCTTAAAATCCTCGCAACTATCCGTAATAATACGCATAGTATTCTTAATATAATTCGTTCGTCGAAATTCGTTTCACGTACCTTTGTCCTCAGTCTGTCTCTTCCAACATTGCCTTCTTCTATTACGTATCTTTTTCTGCATAATCATTTCCGTTAAACTAGACGCCTTGTGCGGTTTTCTCCTTCTGATTTCAATGCTATTATGCCAAAGTTCTCGGTTTTCCTGTATTCTGTTCAGTACTGTCTAATTGTTATCGCTGCGCTATACATGTCCGTACACAATTGAATCATAAGCATTTTCCGATAACACCACACGTTGCAAAAGCCTCAATATTTTCTTTTCTCCTTTCTGTAAACCGATTGCCAGAGTTTCTCAGTAACTCGCACATTTATACTTGTCAGTAAAACCATCGCGCAATTTGTGATCCTTAATCGCCCGCTTCATTTGTGCTATCCTGTTGACCGTATTATTATTATGACTGTTGCCGAAACGAATTGTTTTATTTGTTTAATTGTGTGCTTGATTTCCAGTAATTTTTTTCTTCTGAGACACTTATTGATCAAACTCCCGTAAAAACACGTCAATTAAAACTCAGACACGTGTGTGTCATATAAGAGTTCATACCCAGAAAAAGAAAAACGAGGCTTTTAGGATGAGAGAAGTTGAAACGTGCGATATTTAAAGGAAAATGATATTTTAGTTTTCGTTTTACGCACCGGAAAATGATTCCCGCGCAACGTGTGATAAGTCGTAGTATTCCTATTGTTGCCAAGGTACTCCGGAAATCGACGGAAATTACACGAAAATTTGCCGCTTTTCCCTATCTATTAAGAACACTTCGAGAAAAATCGAAATACGACCTCCCTACAATGCACCGACCAGATCAAATGTGCTACAAAAAATGTCCAATAAATCGTTTACGGACACCAAGAAACGAAAACGAAACACATCGAAGTAAAACCAATTGAAATATGCCCAGGGAATATAATTGAACCGATTCAGCATTTTATAAAATGTTATCGTTGGACGCAACGGTATCTGCGCGCTGCTGTCGCGGGCCGACGCGCTTAGTCTTCACTGTTACACAAACTTTTCTGTCGATAAATCACCAATGTCCAGGGCTCCGAGTGGAAAACCTGGAGAACGAGCTCGGCCAGTGTTCGAATGAAATATATTGTGAATTATAAATTCGGGAGACTCGTTTCATTATTTCTGCGTGTTTACGTATAAGCCCGGTCTTCGTGGAGTTGCCCGTTTTTTCTTTCTATTTTTTTTTTTTTCCGGTAACGAGGCAGCGTTTTACTCGCATCTCATCCGGCACTCGTTGTCGCGGTCAGCGGCGGATACAGTACAACGACTCGTCTAGGTCAACGAGACCTCGCACTCGAAACGTCCGCGGCACCTGCTCGTTATCGCGGTCGGTTTTTCGAGTGTGAAACGACCGCAAGAGTTGTAGTTTAGTCGCGGTCACCAAAAGATCGATATCGATCGTGTCGTTTACACCGGGACGGGTGTGCATGCTCCGGAACCGAAAAGCGGCTATCGTATACGCCAGGCATTTTATTTACCATTGTCGTAATTTGTTTTGGAAAAAAAAAAATTTGTAACCGTTATCGCTAGTTTTACGTTTTCTACTCTATTTGTATATAATTCATTTTTTTTTTTTTACTCACATTATATTCGTCATCAATCGTTACGGACGTACGCGTTAGCGTTCCAATAACTCTCGGTGACCCGCGCGCTTGCTTTTCGGCGGCATGTCACGCGTGCGTATAAAGATTGGTTACAAACAACGCACGGCGGCGCGCATTTCCGCGCGACAACGGCCGAACACACATCGGAAACGGTGCGACAAAAGCGGACAACGGACGCGGCCGGTGACCGCGAAGAACACGGCCGGGCCGCGCGACGACACGAAACGCGTTCGGCGGAACGGCGGAACAACGCGCGCGTTCGGGCCGGCGAACGCGGCGGTAGGCGCCGCGACACCGTATCGGCCGCCCGGGCCGCGCGAGGTGTCCGAGGGGACGGGGGAAAAACGAACCCCTCCGGCCGCGTCTAAAACGCGCGTCGGCCCGGCACCGGTGTGCGCGATCGGGAACCCGCGGTTCGGGTACCGCGCGGGGGGATGATCTTTGTTGTCGCGCGCGTAACCCGCGGCGCGGCGGCCATTGTTACGAGCGCTCCTGCGAGCACGCGGAAGAGACGGACGGGCGCGGCGGCGGACGAATGCAAAACGACCGTTTCGACCGCGCGCGTCGATGGGGAAAACGGGAAAAAAAAAAACAAAAAAACACACGAAAAAACGGTCGGAGGGGTCGGTCGGCACCGCCGCTCGCTCGCTCCTCGTCGTCGGCGGCGGCCGCTCGCGAGACGGCCGGGGGGGCCAGGTGCGCGCGTTCGACGGCCCGCGGCAGCGCGGGCGGGTACGCGGGACATCACGCACGTATTATTCTATAGTAATGATAATAATGCCCGTGCGCGCACAAAAGAAACCCGCGGCGAAGTCGAAGAGAAAGAAAAAAAAAAAAAAAACATTCGG
>CABPRJ010002371.1:1902577-2130088 GCA_902439185.1 Cinara cedri
GGCGGGGGCGAGTCTCGAGAGAAACGTGCGTCCGACGCCGACCGCGATTAGATTTCGGATAATCGGCGACCAGGTGGCGGCGAGGTTAGCCGTGTTAGTACACGGGACGAGTGGGGGGGGTGACGATTGTCGGCGGTCGTGGAGCGGGGGGAGGAATCGTGAACGGGCCGAAGAATAAGTAGAAAAAAAAAAAAAACCCGTGAGTCTTCCTCCCGCGTGTACGCGTGTAATTTTTCGGTTCTTTTTTTTTTTTTTTTCTTACGTGTACTCGGATTTGATTTTTTTTTTTTTACTCTACTGTCATTGCGCGGCTTCGGAAATACGGCGCGGTCGGCGGCGGGCTCGCGTCGGGCGGGGGTGGGGGGCAATGCCGTTTTCCGTGACGCGCGGCGTACCTACCTGTCCGTAACCGTTCGGATTTCGGCGTACGATTTTTTTTCTACCCCTCCCTCCTCCCCTTTCCGCCGCCGACGCCGCCGTCGACGGCTCTTTGTCGCGTATAATTTTTTTTTTTTTCCGCCGTCGCGTCGCACACACTCATTCGTCTCCGGCCGCGCGTACGGCACGGCCGAGAATATCCGAACCATATTGACGTTGTGCGCGGTGCCCGCGATCGAAATTCGTTTTTCTCCGGGCGCGGGAAACGGGGAAAACGGACACACTACCCGTGTGTACGCGCCGTGCAGTAACGCCGGCAAGCGGGGAAACGACCGATCTCCCGCGTACGGCGGTCGTCGCGGGCGCAAAACCGTATCGTAACGGCCGGATAATCACGGCGGACGAGCGTCTCACTCTCCCGCGCATCATCCGAACTTTCACGTGTCAAGGAGAACCGCCGCCGCACGGAAAAAAAAATAAATAAATAATAATCGTGAAAAGAAGAAGAAGAAAAAAAAAACAACTATAACGTATTACTGTTAGACGAGACGTGGTTCGTTTGTGGTTTTTTTTTTTTTTACACTCTTTTTCCGGTGCCGCGGAATAATCCGAGGCCGCGACAGGCGTTGAACCGGGCGCGTGACCGAGGGGCGGCTAGGGCCACCCGAAATATTCACAGGCCACCCACCCCCGTTGTGCGGTCGTAACAACGCCCGAGGCTCGAATCATTTGAATGCCAAAAGTCAATAAGCGAACCATCGCGAAAGAGTAGCGTCGTCGAAGACTCTCCGAAATTACATCGCGCACAACGTAAACGTACGCACTCGCGAACTAAACGTGAGCGACCCGTCGGGAGGGGGGGGGAGGGGGGCGGCGGTGGCCCGAAGGGAAGTGAACGTCGGCCGCCCAAGAATAATGTCGGCGACGATCAGGCCGCCCGAATCGCGTAATCCTAGTTGCGCGTTGAACGGCGGCGGGTCGAAAAGAGACCAAAGTCGAATGCCGTTTTCGACTCGTGTGCCGTCGGGCTTTTTCAACGTTCCCCCCGCTGAAGTCTAGCCGATATTCTTTCGGGGTTCCGCCCCCCCACCCCATAAACCTTCCCCTCGAAAACGATTCGTTTTGTTATTCCGGGGTGTGGTACTGACACAACGCACGTTTTACCGGTCCGTTTCCCGTTTCTGTTTGTTGTCCCGTCCGTCGGAGCGCTCCGAAACCGGAATCGACCCGGTAACTACGCCGCGTCAATCGGGGCGATCGGGTTTCCGAAAACCCAATCATATCCCAATCAATCGTCGGATTGGCGGGTTTCCGTGACGACCGTTTGTTGTCCGTTTAACGAAAAACGCCCGACGATGACCGCCCGGAACCGTATAGAAAACCAACACGTCCCCGGTGTTTGAACGCTTTGAACTTTTCGCGCCGGTCGCCCGCCGTGCACCAGACGCGATCGGCAAACCAGTGTAGACATTCGCGGACCGATTCCCGAGGAAGCGGAAGATGGGAGAACGGGAGAACGCGCGCTCCGTTTATCACTGACCCGTTAGCTAGCGGTTCAATGATATCTGCAAAATGTTCAAAAAAAAAAAAGCAGAAACAAATAATGACCCGGAGCCCGTAACACCGACGACAAAACGGCGATAACGGACGGCATCCGGTTTTCCGTTTTCTGGTCGTATTTCTTTTTTATGCGAATACGAGAACGTACCCTCCTCGTGATTTTCGAAACAGTGCCACAAACAAAAACAACAATTCCTTTTTTTTTTTTTTTTTTTTTATGAAAAAATAATTATAATAATCTTATATTTGAAAACTTCGTACTCGTTACAATACAATATAATAAATAGAATCTTAATAATATTTAAAAAAAAAAAAAAATTTAAATAACCTATAATTTTTTTCTATTTACATCGTGAAAAAATAAATAATAAATCTCTATATTTTTTTTTTTTTATTTTTGTCTTTACACATAATATTATAATTATAATAATTATCGTACACTTTACAATTCAATGTACACGCAATAAAGTCGAACAGCAACAACAACAAATTATTATAATTTATAAAAAAAAAAAAAAATAAAATAATAATAATAATAATAAAATTACAAAATGAAAAAAAAAAAAAAAAAAAAACAATACAAATAGATTTATTAATAACATAATGTTTGATTTGGTACTGCGGCTATCCGTCGTGTGGGGCGCCTCCTGGCTATAATAATAATACTATCGTTTCCATAGTTTGTTTCTACCGTCGGGTCTGCTTTTTTTTTTGTGTTTTTCGCGGTTTTTTTTTCCTCTTTAAACGTTATAATAATTTTTACAAAAAGGAATAATTTACACTGGAAGGGAGGAGGGGGGGAGAGGAGTGAGGAAAGAGAAGGTTTTCTTTGGGCCGTCTCGGGGGGGAGGGGGGAGGGAACGCGAAAAAAAAAAAAAAAACGACGAAAAAACCGCATCATCACAGCCATATTTCGGGGTGGGGGGTGGGGGCGTGGGGAAACAATAATTATATTACAACACACGAATATCCGATATGATATCGTTACGTTTTTTTCTTTTTCCCGTACACGTTTTGCAGAGTACTTGTGAAAAAAAAAACCTTAAAAAATACACGCGCGAGTACGCGTATAAGGATATATAGGAACATCGGGGCGCGACGCGTTTTTTCCGGAACGAATGAGATCTCACGGCCGCGGGGTTTTTTTTTTTTTTTTTGTTTTTTAATGTCTTCTTTGTTCGCATTTTTTTTCCGTTTGTTTCGAAAATCGAGAAAATATCGGCCCGCCGAGTCGTATTGGCGTTCCGCGCAAAATGGCCGCGAAAATCGACGTAACACTGAAATTTGATGGTTGAAAAAAAAAAAAAAACCCGAGCGCAACAAACGACGTTTTTTGCGGCCGTACGATACAGGGTGTACGCGACCCCGCCAATGGGTGTCGTCGAATTTCGTCGATTTTCGCGGCGCGCTCTCCCGACAAACAATAATCAGGGCTCGGGACTAATCGCGCGATTGAAATCCACGAAAAAAAAAAGCGTTTAAAAAACGTCGACAAAGAAAACTGTTTAAATGAAATCGTACTCGTTTAGAAAACAAAAAACAAAAATCTACTCGCGCTGACCGTTTTTCTAATGTCGGGAAACCGTAGTCAATAGGTTAGAGCCGTCAGAAGGAGCCGGGGACGGATTTCTGAACTCTTCCACCCCGTTTTTGGTTTTTTAAATAATTTTTTCCGCGGGTTTCTCGACGTTTTCAATGTGATTTTTTCGTGGATTTCACGTGCAACAAGTCCCGGACCCCAATAATGATTACAATGTTAACGTAACACCAGAATGCGCGTTGTCTATTTTTATTCGAATCTGGAAAAAACCGCAAGCGCGGTAAACGAATCCGTCGGCTTTTTTTTTTCGCGCCTTCCCCGTTCTGCGGGCACGTCATCGCGCGGTTTTAATGAAAAACGGACGGCGGAAAACGCGCGGTTCGCGACTCGCACGCACGCGGGGGCGTATTTTCAATGACGTTACCGATACATCGTAATACGCACTCGGAAACGCGTACCTAAAACGCTAACGATCGGGGCTCGGGGCTTTGTGCGCTTAAAACCCGTAAAAAATAAACCATTGAAAAAAGCGCTGTAAAAATCCAAAAAAACGATAGAGGTGTTTTAAATAGTCCCCCTAACTCGAAGAACAATGCGTCGAGTTATTTGCATGCTTTTGCGTGATAAAACAAAATGGAAAATACTACCAAAATATCAAATTTATACCGAAATGTGTGTTTAGCGATCTGAAGGATTTCCAAAATTTTTCGTACATTTACCAAGGGTTTTCAAAGTCGTTTTTTATCGTACTTTTTTTTTTCGTACAAATCCGCTTTATTTATAACGCCCTGCGTTTTCGGCAGGAGTTCGTCTTCCTCCCAGGTTCTCCGTGGCATTAGATTATCACGTCTTGCGGACTTCTTCTCGCGTTGAACAGTGGGATACTGTTGTAGTGTGTACACGCCGACCGTCGGAGAGTCCACCGTCATTGATCGTTTAGATCCGCGGACCCCGAATTTCAGAAATCCCGACGGCAGGGGTCTAACGCCGGACCGTTCTACTGTTTGCCCGTTGGGTTCCCGAACGATCGGCCACTCATTAGAGTTCAAGCGGACCGTCGGCCCGTCGCGGACGGATCGTTAATAACGAAAATGGCCGTAGGGGAATTCGACAGTGCTTGAAAGTGGGAAATTCGGAAATTCGGTTCGTCTATTGGACCACACAGACATATCCACATTTTTTTTTTTCTTTTTTTTTTTTATTTATAATAAAAACGCATTTTAACCGCATTGAGTCCCGAGCCCCGCCGTAGTAAATATTACCATTACACATTTTACAGCAGTGAGACGTAAAATGGAACGCGCACGGAAAAAAAAAAAGAGAAAAAAAAGTAACACGGAAGAGAAAAAAAAATTATAAAAATAAATAATAACTCCTAAAATAATTACGATAATATTATCAATACCTAACGTAATAAGTCTCGGGGTGGAGGAGGGGGGAAAAACCTACTGGCCGCCACGCGCAGGTACGCTCGGTTGTTCAGACGTCGGTACCGGGCGTCGTGGGCGAAGTCCTGTTGGCGAACCTTTGCAGGGACGGCGTGGTGGGCAACACCGGTACGCCCCGCTGCCACACCCGGAGGGTTTTCACCGACGGCTGGTGGTGTTGTAACGTCATCATCCCCTCGTCGTCCTGTTGATGATGATGCTGCTGGTGCTGCTGGTGATGCTGCTGCTGCGGGTTGTAATACTGCTGTTGCTGCTGCGGCTGCTGGCCGTGTTGCTGAGGGTGGAACTGGTGGTGCTGTGACACGTTGGTCGAAGAGTGATGGTGACCCTGGGGCGGTAAGATCGGAAGACCGTAGTCGGCCGGATAATCGCTGACGACGCTACCGCCGCCGCCGACGCTGCCGCCGCCGCCGCCGACCGCGTGCTGCTGTTGGGGCGCGTAGTGCCCGCCGCCGCCGCCGCCGTAGTGCAATTGCTGTTGGCTGTTGTACGAGAAAACCTCGTCGGATCCCGTGCCCACGCTGTACGCGTCGCCGGCGCTCCCCGTTCCGATGATGGGCGTCCGGTCGTCGTACGGCCGCACGTTCCCCCCGGGTCCGGCGGCCCTGCCGCCGCCGCCGCCGCTGTAATACGACGGGGGCGGTTTCGCGGTCGACGACATCGGGGAATCGCACATTTCCAACCGGGAAGCGTCGTGGTCGTGTATCAGGTCCAATCCGGCCACGTGATACGATCCCGTGGGAGTCACGGGCCCGGGGCCGGGTTCCAGGTCGGGGTCGTAATTGCGTTCGATCACGGACGATATGTCCAACGCCGGGTTGGTTTTCCCGCCGCCGGCTATGATCCCGCCGTTCATGTAACCGCCGCCGCCGGCGCCGTTCATCGCCATCGACGTGCCGTTGGGTTTGCGATTGACCGATTCCGTCGTCGGCTTGGTGTCCGCGGGATAACCGGACCGGCGGATCCGGATCACCGTCCACGCGATCAATCCCAAAATGAACACGATCAGCGCGGCCATCGCGGCGGCCACGCCGGTGACGTGCGCCGACCCGAAAGTGGCGATCGCCGACGGTTTCTCCAGCACGTACACCGTGAAATTGGCTTCCGAGTTGCCGGCCCGGTTTTCGGCCAGGCACGAGTACTGGCCCGCGTCCTCGCGCCGCACGTCCGTCAGCGTCATTTCGCTGCGCCGGCCGCCGTCCGCGTCGTCCATACCGTCCACCACGAACATCCGCGGGTTCGCGGACGACGCGCCCGGATAACCGATGGCGGGCGTCCCGGCCCCCTGCAATCGGCGGCCGTTCAGGTACCACGCGATGTGCGCCATCGAGCCCGGCTCCACCCTACACCGGACGGTCGCGTTCTCGCCCTCGGTCACCTCCACGTACCGCGACTCGGCGCGCACTTCCGGCCGGCAGTCGAAATCCTCCACGTCCAGGTCCGTCAACTGCTTTCCGGACAGCCGTTCCGGACCGCCGGTGCACAGTGCCGGCTGGCTGTACGGCACGTTGTTGTTGGACAGCCAGAGTTTCATGGGGCGCAAGCGGCAGTCGCACACCCACTGGTTGTCGTGCAGTTCGATGGTCCGGAGCTTGTTGAGGGCTCGGAGCAGGGCGGCCGGCAACTCGGTCAACCGGTTGCCGTTGATCCGGAGCGTCTCCAGCCGGGTCACGCCGTCGAACGCCTCGCCGGCCACGGACTGCAGGCCGCAGTTGGAGGCGTCCACCTTGACCACGCCGGGGCAATCGAAAAACGCGCGCGCCTCGATCTTTTGTATGGGGTTGGAGGCGACGGACAGGTCGCGCAAGAACGGAATGTCGCGGAACACGTACGACGGCACGGACGTCAGCAGGTTGTCGGACAGGTCCAACTCGACCAGGTTGGTGAGACCGCGGAACGCCGTCTCGTCGATCTGGCCAATGCGGCACTTGTGCAAGTACACCTTTTGCAGGTTCACCAACCCGGCCCGGAAGAACGTCTCGTTCGGCAATATCTGCAGATTGTTGCCGGACAAGTCCAGCACCTGGGTGTCCGCGTCGACGCCCGTCGGCACGGTGATGAGCGCCCGGTCCGCGCACTCGACCGTCCGTTTGCCGCCTTTCCATTTGCACGAGCACACGGACGGGCACGCGTCGTAGGACAGGACGGACGGTAGCAGCAGCAGGACCGTCGCCAAAAGCGACGCGCAGAGACGGACCGTCGCACTGCCGGAGGGCCGCCGCATTTTCGCGGCGGGGGACAAAAAAAAAAAANGGAGGGCCGCCGCATTTTCGCGGCGGGGAACAAAAAAAAAAAAATGTACACGCGCCCGGGAAAAATGACAATAGTCCGCAACGATATCACTTCGCACGCAGTTCACGACGGTTCGCGATTCGGTCGCACTCGATTTCGCCGCGCGGATAAGAAAGTTTCGAGGAGGAATAGAAAAGAAAAAAAAAAAAATAATAAAATAAAAATATATCACTCAACGGCGCATCGTAAACGGCACGGGCACGGCGTACACTGCACCGAGCGCGCGGACGAATGAAATATAAATTTAAAATAAAAAAAAAAATACAATCGAGAACGCAAACGACGCGATCGCAAAACCGGTACTAAACGGTGAACTGACGGGCCGGCGCTCGCGTCGTACGCTTCCAACGTTTTTTTTTTTTTGCCCCTCTCTTTCTCCCACCGCCGCGTCGCGCCGTCCGCAACAGGAACTCCACACGCACCGGTTGCCCTACCTGACGACCGCATTCCCGTCGGTCCGTGACGTCGTGTTTTACAGGGTGTACCATTTCATTGCGGACCGCGACGAATCACGTCCGCGCAGAAATCGCGTCGCGGCGGCCGTTCCTTTTTTTCGAACCGAACCAATAACATTGCGGTGTGATTTTTTTTTTTCTTTTATTTTTCTGTTTCTAAAATGCGTCGCGCGCGCGAAACGTTCCGGTGAAAAACATTCTCTTTTTCACGCGGACGGGTTTAAACGACGCGGGTCGTTATTCGAAAATCAAAAGTCGGTGCGACCGTTGAAACAGGACGCGCGCCGCGGGACAAGAGTCGGGGGATTTCGTCGATACTTCTACGGCGATCGAAAAACGAAAACGATAACGACGAATTTTCTCGTCATTCCCGGTCCGAGTTCTCAACGCGTCGTAATTATTGTATTACGCGCAAAACGGTAAATCCGACGTTAACGTTGTTGGTCGAAATGTTAGAAAAAAAAAACAACTATATCAGTGTGTCGATTTCGACAAATCTGCGTCGACCGTCGACGAACACGTATTCAACACTCGTCGAAATGCCCTCGGATGCCGTTCCGCGTACCCACGGTTTAAAAACTGTTATCGGCTCTGTTATCTCCCGCGGTAGGTCTCGCGTCACTCGCGACAGCGTGCAATTGCGCTCGTGTCGACTCGTTGTGTTGATTTGGAAAACAATCACCCTGTACATATCACGTACCCTTGTCGTCCGAGTCACACGCGCACGCACGCACCGCCGCATCGCGACGTCTTCGGCGGGGACCGGGCGAATGCGTACGGTACGCACGGACCGACAACAATAGAGACGATGACGGCGATAATATAATGACGACGATGACGGCGATGACGACGATTGTGGCGGCGGCGGCGGTGCCCGCGGTACGGGGGATGGGGGGTGGGGGCGGCGTCGGCGGCGGCGGTGACCGCGGCGGCGGCGACGGTTACCGGCCGCCTACTCAACCGGTGTGTGTGTGTGTGTGTGTGTGTGTGTGTGTGTCGGCGGCGCGCGTATCGAAACACGAAATGGAAAAACGCGTACCCCGCCGCCGCGGTCTTCTCGTTCGCCCGTCCGCCGTAAATCTCGTTTGTTATTATCCGGCGGAGGAGAAAAAAAAAAAATACGACAAAAAAAAAAAAAAACGTTCATTTCCGTATATTTACCAGGTGGCCACGGCGTTCGTTCGACCGAAACGCGAAACGCGTCGCGACGGGCCCGAAGAAAATTTGAGTCCCTCCGACGGAGACCCCGCGAAATTACGTTTTGCGTGACCGCCGGGACAACGGACGCCCGGTGGATTTTTTTTTTTCGCCGCCGAATCGGTCGCCCCGCGCGCCCTCCACGAATAGCTTACCGCCGTGCTCCCGTCGCTGTACAATTCGAGTAGAACTGAATTTTGACGCGCGCGCGTCAAAAGTCGCGAAAGCGTCGAAGCGCGCCGGCGTCGGGACATGAACCGTAATACGTTTTTTTCTATTTTTTTTCTCTTTCCCCCGCGTAATAATCGATTACCTTTTTATTCGAAAATTTAAAACTTTTTTTCCGGTACTCGAATTATATTCGTCAATCCGTTTTTTTTTTTTTTTCTCGGTCCTTTAACCGGCGATCACGCCGTAACGTTCGACGTTCAGCCCGTCCCCGCTACCCCCCCCCCCCCCCCCCCCCCCCCNCCCCCCCGTCCCCACCGTTCGGTTTGTTCGCGCGGAAGAACTCGCGTTTCGTTACGTCGCGCGCCGCGCACGACGGCGCGCAACAGCTGAATAATTACGATTATTACGACCGCGTCGCAACAACAATAATAAAATGTGCACGTTATTATTAATTTCGTGTTTTTCTCTCTCTCTCTCTCTCTCTCTCTCTGTTCTTCTTCCGACGACCGCGCGCGATGGGCCCCGGAGATAGCGGGCCCGACCGTGTACGCGTTTTTAACGGTTTTTTTTTTTTTTCTCGTTTTTTTCTCGTCCTCCCGACAAATGCAATGCGTTTTACATTTCCGACCGCCGACGCCGTCTCGCGGCCGCTCGTCAATAACATTAACGCGGCGCGGCCGACCGAAAAGGCTAAAACCGTGCCCGCGTGCGACGGCGGTGCGCATACACGCGGGGCGACCGCCGCGTTTTTGCCCCGCGACCCGCGGGCGGCTCCGGGCGCGGCGCATAAGCGGTTCGGCCGTCCGGTTCGTTCCGGGACGCGTCCGTTAAAATTTCACCCGGCCGGAGTGACGACGGGTTGCCGCGCCGTCGCAGGTTAACAAGACCCGCAGGAACCGATACGCGGTTCCCGTTCAACGCGAAACCGACGCGATCGAAACGCACGATTGTGCCGTGAACCGACGGTAATAATCGCTTTAATCCCGAGCACGGGGACGTACGTGCGAATTAAATACCGACCGTTTTTTCTTCTTTTTTTCCTCTCGCCGCGCTCCGGTTACGCGTTACGTACGTACGCGTAACGGACCAGCGGCGCGCGCATTAAGTTGTGACGACCGTCGCGGCGGCTTGTTCGAGGGGCGGGCATACTCCGCGGAATCGGCGGTTCGGCACGAAACGCCGTGCATTTCACAATGAATATGAAGAGCAGTAGACCCAACGTTCTAAGTAACGCGAACCAGTCTGTTCCTTGACCGCCGTCGGCGGCGCGTAATGTGCGATTGCGTTAGTGAAAGCAGAGAGCTACGAGTTACTAGTACGGTACCATAACGATGTCTAAAACTATTCGATTTATAGTTTTACGATAAATAACAAATAGTGCCTAATATTTTCTTCCGGAAAATGTAAATGACGGTTATCTGTCCGAAATGCAAGTCTTTGCGAATACGTTTAATTGGATCATAAAAAAAAAACTATAATGAAAATAATAAATGCATTATTTTTTTGCTCAATTATTAAACAATGAAATCGTTGCACAATAATTTGAAAAAAAAATCGTTTTTTTTTTTTTTTGGTTTTTCTAAATTATTATCAAAAATTCTTTAAGTGTCTAAAAACGACTTTCTTCGATAAACGTCGTGTGTGATAAGTAACAAAATCGACCTCTAGTCATTTTTTGATCGGAGCAATATTTCTGGTAGAAAATAGGTATACAAATTTAAAATAATGAAATCGGTAACGCCGCGGCCGTGGCGCGCTGGAACTATTTGTCGTTACGCCCATAATTTTCGTACGGATTTTTCCCAATAATTTCGAAAACCCATAAGAAAATCAAAAATCGACGTTTAACTGGACAAAATCACATTTCAGCAAAATCGTTACACTCTAAACGCCGGAGCAAGATTTCTAGTAGAAAAGTTGTTCACGGGCACAAACAAAAGATAATAACAATAATTACGAAACCAAACAACGCAGTAAAACCACTAGATGCGCTCAGAGTTTCAAATAAACGTCGAAAAAATATATTCCCGTCCGCGTCGAATGTTCCGTGATGTTCGTGTAAATAGTTTTAATACTAATTAAAAAAATCAAAGTACCTATTCAATACATTAAAATATTAAATGACGCGAACGTTTAAACGTTATTCGGTAAAAAATTAAATTCTGTAAAAAATTACGTTTTATAGTTTGAAAAATTGACAGTCGGCGTGGTGGGGGGGGGGTGGTGGCCCCGTGCCCCCTTCATGGCTCGGGTTCAATACCGTGTAGCGGTGGACGGGCGTAAATTAACGTTTATTGCCACGCACAAAATGTTTAGTCGGGCGCCACTGATTGTCACACGGTTTCCACGTGCAGTAGGCATCAATCTCCCGTTCGGCAAAATCCTAAATACTCTGCCGGTCCCCGTACCAACCCGCCGTCTCTATACACACAATTACCCCCCGGTCCCCCGTCGCGAAACACGCGGGCTTACCACTGGCGGTCGCGGTGCGAAACGTGTCGGGCGTTGTTTTTTTTTTTTTATTTCTTTTTCGTTTCTTCGCGACAAAGGTGAACGCGTTGCGATAACGGCGGTGGAAAAAAAAATCAATAATATTTGCGTTCGTTCCGGACGTACGCGTAGGCGGTAACGATAATACAAATTGTCCGAGGATCGATCGAACGCGTAACCCGAGCGCGGTTGCGTAATATTTACAAAATGTGTCATTTAGACGCGCGCGTGACGGAACGGCGGGCACGGCCGCGTCTCTCGTCATAATTTCCCCGCCCCCCTTCCCCCGTCCGCCCGTCCCCCCGTTACCCCCGTCCCTCGAAATCGAACGAATGCGCTCGCGGCCGTTTAACACTGATAACGGCTAATGACTAACGGAATGACAATACCGTCCAATCGCCGTACTCGACGACTTCCTACGGCGACCGCGGAGTTCCGACCGGAATTCCGCGACGCGTATGACTTTACGGCGGCCGAAATGATCGTAGGAAACGGAAAAAAAAACAAAAACAACGCGGTGACTAATATTCGTCCGCGTGAAGTGCATTGCGATAACACGCGTAACGGCAATAATAATAATAATATAGCAAACAGAGCCGGACATATCGGTTTTTTTTTTTACAAACAAATTATGTTTTTCTGTTAAATAACGATCCGTAAACGTCACCGGAATTACAATGAAACTATTCGCCTTATGCGGTAACGACTGGTCGGTATTTCGTAGGCGTTTTAGATTCTGAACGAAGCGAGCAATGTGTTCGCTGCGGGTTTTTACTACGGTGTTTATTTTCGGTTTTTCGGTGTCTAAACGACTGTTCTCTACCGGGAATCCGGGGCTAATCGAACAGCTTGGAGCAACGTTTTTTAAGCGTCTTTAATGTAGTCGGCGCATTTCGAGGTAGTAATTTTTCGGTTTCCCTATAGTTGCAACTTTCCATAGTAAACGGCAAATACTGGCGATATTTTCGCTCAAATTTTTGGCGATTTCCGTGTTACCTTTTGACAACAACGGAAAAAATACTATTGATAACGTACTCTGCTCATAATCGTTTTCTAATCAAACGGCTCTACATATCCCGCATTCTAACACTCCCATACAATGTATTTGTTATTACAATGATGTTGATTTATTTAGTTTTATTTTTTTTTTTTATGCAAACACTTTCTTAACATATTCTGATTATCAAGTATACCACTTTTTCTGAGAGAAAATTTTCTCTTGGTGGTACTTCAAAGACATCATTTTTTGAAATTCTCATTATGTTCGAGTTAGTAAGAAAAACATCCATTGGCAACCGTTTTTATTTATTTTTTGTTTTAATCATTTTATCATAATATGACATATACCATATATTGTATTGTTGATAAAGCAACACTATCAACTGAACTACGCTCTGAATCATTCTTTGGTTAGTAACAGTCTATCGTTGCTTACAGATACGCTTTCAATACTCGTCTGTGTCCTACCTTCCCAACTTCCCACCTACAACAGTGACTGCACCCACGTGCGAAGTATGTCCATCCTTTTTAAATTTATTACACTACTGGGTTGATTTTTCAACGGTTCTTTTTTTTTTTATTATTTCCCGGGTCTTCATCAACATATATATATATATTTTTTTTTTTTTCGAGGATAGTCACTATCATCGGCGTACAATGAAATAATAATGCGGAAACTTTAATGCGTATTTTTTTATTTCGTTTTTGTCGACACATTTCGGATTTGTGATTTTAGATTTTGAACGAACCGAGAAACGTATTTCCGTTTATTTTTTGTCTGTTAACAACTTTTTGAACTAAAATCTTAGTCCAATCTAAAACTTTGTAGGAACTTTTTTCAATGTTTCAGATATAATTTTTTTTTTCCGTTTTGGTTTTTAATATCTCTTTTAAGAAGTGCTTTAATCGATTTTAGCGTACTGGACTGCAAACTGTATATAAAAAAAAAAAAAAACGATGCTCACAATTTCTTTTATTTTAGAGATTTACTTTTAGTGTTTCGAAATCCCTATCGTCCATCCGTCCGTAGTAATGATATTATACGAAATCGGGCACGAGCGACTACTTTACAAAAAAAAAAAAATTGCTGCTGCACGTCATTTATAAATAGAAAGAAAAAAAAAACGACAACAAAAAATCGTGCCTTATTGTCGTTCGTCGGACTGCGCAGTAGGTGTGCGATTGTTTACGAAACTCCCGTCCTTATTATTGTAATAATTTAAAAGCTGATTCTTTTCCCGCGGCCCCCACCCCATTCGGTTTTACTGGAGTCCATTAAAACGTCGTTAAAAAAATATATACATCGTACACTCTCGGTGCACGCGTATAAAATAATAATTGACGTAAAACTGCGGACAACGGTTTTTTGAACGAGCGATTCACATAACGGCGGCGGCGGTGGCGACTGCGCGGCGTCGGCATTTTCGCTCGATTCCTATCGCGTCCTATCTAACGGACCAATTAAGTTATATTATTTGATTTATTCAAGTCCGTACAGTGTTATTATAATGCGTGTTGGGCGCGATATAATCACGAGTTATGGGTGTCCGGGCGCGGGTTTCAGAAAAAAAAAATAAAAATAAAGGAACCGGAATCGCCGCCGCGCGTACATAATACCCAGCAATAAAGTGGAAATAACAACGCTACGCGCGCGCGTATTTGTCGAAAGTTTCGGCCGTAGTAAGTTTGTTTTTTTATAGCTTTTCAGCGCAAGCAAGTGTACCGGAACGTTGACAATTATTGCCAAATTATACAATCACGTAAATTGCTAAGGGCCGGGTTTTCAATTGTCGTTTTGACTGTCATTTAACTAACCAACCGCAGGTCGGAGGAAACAGTGATATTAAAAAGAAAAAAGTTGCGACAAATTTCAGTTGTGCAGAAACACGGCTATTACTGGAATAATCCTCGGTGCGCAAAACACGTATTGAAAAATAACAGTGCAGTAACTCGGAAGGACGAGGAAGAAATCGAATTAGCATACTGTAACGGCCGGATCAGTGGTCCGCGAGTGTTTAAACACAATATAATATTATTTCGTATCATCGGAATGCATATTTAAAAAAAATATTTTTACACAATATCCATATTCTGATCCAACAAAAGTGGGATAGCTACTGAGCGGCACCCGTTTACTTATTCAGTTATTGCTTAATAGCACGCGCCTATCGTCGGTATTTGAAATGATGGATTATTCTATTATATCTAAGACTTCCATAACTGTCTCTTCAGAAAGACGAAATCATATTTTAAAATCGTAACTGTCCCGTTTATTAAAACGACGGACGCGACATCTTACAACCCAATAGGGTCCACGTTGATAAATGACACGTTCGACAAGTTTTTGGTCGTCGTCATCAAACAGAATATTATTAAAATCGATAAAAATCCATACTTCATACACGTTCATTATATTTCCACTGAATAACTACACAGGCCATTTCAACGCAATTGAAATCATTGATTAACATTCATTAATTAACAGTGCTCAACTAATTTGGATAGCCAGAAAATAAGAGTATCGACTAAAATTAACCGGCAGTTTAGACTCCTAATTACCTTAGCCGATAGTCGATAAGCAGTTTAACACAGTGACATAGTGATAACTGTCAGTTAAGTCTTGCTAACTATGGATTAAAAGCAATTGGAAAAAATCGGCCCTGGACGGCGTAAATTGCTTAATATCTTAATATCTCTCAATGGCTTTTTTATATGGTTCGAGCATACGAAAATTACATGACTGGTTGCCTTGTTTCCAAACAAAAATGGCGTCACAGTGACTGGAAATATTTTAATTTTCAGTAGGCATGGCGTGTGTTAGGATATACGCGTAAACCGTTTAGACCGGAGAATAAAAGCGAACGAATAATTTTCGAAAACCATGCCGAATATTCAGTTTTATAGCCTTTCTTCCCCGGCAACAAAATATGTTGTCATCGAAACACAGAGGACGAGAGTCGCGCATTGTTTGCGAGATTCAATAAAATTCAAAAATAGTTTATCGCCGAAAAGTTAGTAAAATCCTCTCGTTAAATAAACGTTTGAACGTAAAAATACGTCAACTGATCTCGGTTGAACGAATAATGTTAATCTTTCCCCGGCTACAATTCGATACGAGCCAGGTACAAGTTATACGAAGAGTCAATTTTATTAGTAAACGACGGAAATAATTAATTGCCCACTAAATAATGTAGGTTTAACGTCAAGAGACTTTTGATTTTTTTTTTTTTTTTTTTATGTCACACCGATTCTTGTGTACCGACCGTTATTCACACGGGGAGAAATGGTAGGCGTGGGAAAGATGTTTCATTTTTCATTTTTTTTTTATTTTTTATGGGGCCAGTGGTTCTCAACTGTGTGTTTGAATCACACTCCCCCTTCGAGACACAATCATAGTATCCACGTCATTTCAGATAATAATTTATTATTTCAAAAATTATAAAAGTATTGGACCCCGATGAATTGTCCAGTAAAGATTTACGTACACCTGGTATTATAGACGGTGAGAAAGCAAATCAAAAACTTTTCGAGGCCCCGAAAAATTGACTGCTTATATTTGCCAAGCTGTCCCTGCCCAAATTATACACTTCGTCACTCTTCCTCACTATACGCCACCTCCCAAAAAATAATAATAATACAGTGCACTCAAAAAAAAAAAAAAAACTAATTTTATATGAATAGTATGGTTAATATTAATGGATTTTTTTTTTTACAAATTATATAGTATTCTTAGGAAGAAAAAAACCTAATTATAGGGGAGACAGTGAGATTTCTTCTATTTTTTTAGATTCTTGAGGGAGCCAGGAATGTATTGGTTTTAAAATGATGTTTATTTTTTTTATCTGTGAACAATTTTTGTTCCGGTTTACAATTATAGCCCGTTTTCTGAAAAGAAATCTGCCTGGGGTGGTACTTTAAAGGAGTTATTTTTTTTTTATTTTCTCAGCTGTTTTCATAATAAATGGGGAAAAAACTTAGGAAAAACGAGAAAGTAGATATAATTCTACATAAATATTATTAAAAAAATATACATAACGCGCATGTAATATTATTTTACCATAAACTGACAAATATATTGTTGACCAAACCACGCTGTTAACCGAACTCCGCTAGGAATCGGTTTTCGTTATCGATGGTTAATATTCGCGAACAGATATGCATTCGATTTCCCCTCTAACTGCCCAACTTCTCACCTACAACAGTGGCCCGCCCACGTGCGATATACGTCCGTCATTTGTGTTTTTCATTGGCTTTTCAATCAGCGGCTGAGAACCACTGTACAGTCGCACTGTAATACGGCCAGTCAGTCCGGGTATTAAAATGGCATTACATAGGTATAGGTTATGTACGAGAATCTTATAAATTTCGGGAAACTTATCGTCGCAGACGCGCAGCCTATGTATATTATATATTATTATTGTAATAACAATAAAATACGACGGGGGCGCGTCAGTTACGGGGCGGAGGGGGCGAGGGTGACCGATGCACTTAAGGCGGCGTAAGTGAGGGTGTAAACCGAAAGAAGAAAAAGAAAACCGTGAGTATCTACAACGGGGGGGGGGGGGGGGGGGGGGGGGGNGGGGTGGAGGGGAGAGCTACGTCGTCGACCGTAAAATTTAATGTTTCCGGTTGGACGACGACGACGACGGTTCATTAAGAAAAAACGTATCTTCCCGTGAAACCGAAATGATTAAAAACGATACGTCAAGTCCGGATCTTTTATGTACACCCCGTAGTACACTTTTTTTCTTTATTCTCCTTATTATTAAAACCTCGTTCGTCGCCTCGGTACGAAACGCAAATTATTCGGACTACACGCCGCTATATACGGCGGCGGCGGCGGCGGCGGCTCTACATCCTACAGTCTAGCAGCCGTTTACACGTCTGTTGTTACGATATCATTGTGTTATTACAAAATCGTTTTGTACCGTATTGAATAGGTGCGTATAAATGCACACGAACAGGGAATTTAAAATCCTCGTTCGCGTTACACGCTGTGGCCGCGACACTGCATTGCCCGCGCCGCAGGTAATACGCGGGTACGCGCGCGTCGTATAATCGGTTCGCAACAATGAATTATTCACATTTCGTCAAAAATGTCACGTTCCGAAAACCAGTCCGCCTTTAACGACAACGGTAACAATGATAAAATACACGCGCGTCGTACACGGCCGAAGAACACACGTCTCCGGACGGACGGCGCGCGGATTCTATTATTATTATTATTATTACTTTTTTTTTTTTGTCGTCTTCCTTTCTTTCCAATGTCAAAGACTCCGGGCGGCCGATCGATCAAAACGTGCGTGCCGTGTGTACCTGTGCGGTTTCGGCCGACGACAACGGGTTTTCGGTCGCTCGCCAATAAATTATTGAAAAACGATATTCGAAATCCCGCGTAAACGAGCACGCGGCGCGCAGCCGCTCGTCATGTTCGGCGCGGGTGCGGGCGATTTTCGATTCTCGCGTGGAGCCGAGGAACGTATCGGTTTTTACGTTGATGTTTATTTATTTTTTTTTTTTTCTGTGACCAACGCAACTTTTCGGCCATAGATCTACGCGTCCGGCGTACCGAGTGCGGTGCTTGTTCCGAAAGGAAACCTGACTGGAGCGGTTCGATTTGTTTGATTTTCCAAAATTATTTTTCCTGGTTAAACGGGAAAAACCGAGAAAAAAACGTAGGACAAATTTATACGTGAAAGGTACTTTTTCACGGGTCATAATGGCTACGGGAAAAATGGCCAAAGGAAAAATTTGCAAACGAATCGAACCGTTTCCGCGGCCATATTTGCCCGCGTCATAGAAGAGTGTTCTATTATTGGAAATTATATGTTTAATTATTGCTTATTGCGCTTTGAAAAAAATCCATGACGCTAATCAATGACGATAACAAATGAATAATAAACGCAGTTAATAATAATCTCCACGGAAAAAATGTAAAACATGTTTCATCCGGTCGTTATTTCTTCTGGCCGCATTTGAACATTACTGTGCTCTGCACATTTAGGTGTATGACCGTTTTTGATTTGGCTTTTATCCGCTTACGGCAGACGTTCCCGTCATTGAAATTCGCTCTACTATCGTGTCTTGAAGACACTGTCCCCCATCCTCCCGCTCCTATATAACGAATAATTTATTGTCAGAGCCCCGTACATAAATAATCAATACCTGTACGCTTCTGTTACCCGCCCTCGCCAATATTCATCGATGTTACTTACCATCTGTCCAAAATGGAATAATCAACGCGTTCGAAAATAAAAACTAGAACGCTCGTGTGCCGTAACGCGATTAGAGTTCCGTAGTAAATTAAAAAAAAAAAAATGTAAATATGTATAAAATGTATTTAATGTTTATGCTATTCGGGGTTGAAATAAAAACAAACGAATACTATAACGGTTAAAGATTGATGGAGATAATATTTTTTTTAAACCGTTAAACCCTATATTCCTATATACGAAAATGTGCACCGCGTCTCCCGGACCCACCACTAATTTTCCGAATGTGTGGCGCGCGCCTCCGTTACAGGACGGCCGCCGCCGATTTCGACCATCATTAGTGTGCCCGAATAAAGATACGCGTGTATTACAATATTTATTATTGTTGATCGTAATGGCAACCAGTCAATCGAAAACGACAATACGTATCCCGTCGGATATAATATCGTTTCAACAAAACTAAAAACAATTTAGATTTGTTCCGTAAATTTACCAAAGGGTATAATATAATAATCGCGATGTTCTCTGTCGCCTTTTTAAAACCGATATTCGGTATTTTGGTGTTTTGTTTTTTTTTTTTTCGTAACTAAAACACAACCGAAGACCGATAGATACGTCCGAGTACGTATGACTAATGATTATACACGGACGGCGTACGCCATCTCCTACGATAATCGTTGAATATGGCGTCGTGTTTTGAACGCGCAGAATATCCGCGGCGACAACAGCGTACCGACGTTTCAAATCAAATTATACGTGTATACGATATAAAAAAAAAAAATTGTAAAACATCAAAGATATAACATGACAGTTTCGATATCAATGTCGACGCGCGACACCGTGTTATTAATGTATACTATATTAAGATAAACGATGTAAACTCGACGACGATAAACGTTTATTAAATGAATGAAGCAGTATGCAGTAAACTGCGATATAATGACTCATACGTATAATAGCTACGGCGTTCAATTAAAGGACACACGAACACCTTCCATATACGACCGCGAAACGTACGAACCACTCGACGACGACGACGGCCGTTTACATGTTAAATACGCTGCTGTTATTGACTATTGTTTTAAAACGCGAAATATTTAGAAACGCGTTGAATTACTGAAACGTGTTTGAAACGGCTGTTAATGAGTTTCCTGTGCGGCGATATAAACCATAACACTATGTGGTGTTAACCTCGGCCGAACGGATAATATCGAGTGTTCGACAACAACGATATCGTATTCGAATTTGTATGCATAATATTATGATATTTTGTCAGAAATCTCTAGAAAAAAAAAAAAACGAAAAAAAAAATTAATAAACTAAAATCTGTCTCCCTCTATTTGTCTTTGTCACTAATAGATAACCGCTAAAATGTGCGAAGAATAATTTATTTTTTTTTTTTTTTCTATCTAGTTAATGTATTGCAGAAAAGTCATTTTTTGATTATCCATGTAGTTTTCTTAATAAACGGTACTTGATAGTATAATTTTCGTTGATTTCTGAGTTGGCTTAGCGAAACGGAATGAAAAACGACTAATAATACTCTGCTCGGAATCGTTTTTTGTTAACAGTAGTTTATCGTTGCGTACAGATTTAAATATTAAATTGCTCTATATACCCTTTCAACTGCTCTTCTAAATCAATGATACACTCATCAATAGTCTTTTCTTTTTTTTTCAAATGCTGACCTCGAATTTCACAACTCAACACTTTGATGACAATAGAAAAAATTTCTTTTTAAACAATATAATAACTGTAATTTTCCGCTTGTTATTTTAAAATTATTTTTTTGAGACGGCTTTTATAGTTTTATTTTTATGCATCATAAAGTTCTACTCGGTTATTTGATTGCATATTAAACTTTTAACGAGTGTTGGATTTCATACGCACAGCACGGTGAGTTTTTGTTTTTCATTCGAATTACAAAAATAAAATCGGGCAGCTAGTTTTTTATTATTATTTTTTTTTTTTTGATTTGTTGTACGATATAACGTGGTAAAATTCGTTTGAAAAAATCCTCGAGATGTGCGACTTTGGAACACTGTAAAATAATAACATTCAAAAAATATAATACGACCGTATAGAAAACCGTAAGCATTGTGAACGAGAAATAATTCGTATAGGTACCTATAAAAAAAAAACTACGGGAGAAAAAATTCCGTCTTGGGCGAGCGAACGGCGGCGGTGGCACGTGGAAAGTAATTAAAAAAGTTTCGAAATCCGCTTGGAAAAGAAACGCAATAATATGCTAATTCCCCGTGACGGAGCCGAGGCGGTGCGACTCGAAATAAATACAAAAATTATCGCACGATATTAAATAATTATCATAATATACACGAACTGCGGTGGAAGCAGCGAAAGTCCTGCGAGGGCCGTAAAAAGCTTAACAGTAGAAGACGAATACTCGCGAAATCGTGAGAACAATAATAATATCTCCGCAGACGCGATAAATGGCCGTAAAAATACGGATTTTCGATTCGACTGCGAAACGACACGACCTCGACAAACCAATATTACCTATTTGTTATTATAAAATATTTAAGTTTTCCCGGGCTATACGGCCTGCGGCGGAAGTATCAGACAGACGCCGGGGAGCGGAGTGTGTGCGCCACAAATGAACTGCAACAGCTGCTGTCGACACACTTTGCGGGGACGGTCGGATATTTCGAAAACGGAAAAAACAAATTGAAAACATGTACGCAAACCGATGATCCCGTTGATCGTCTATTTATTGCCGAGTGACTGCGGGTACCCTCGCAACGCGGTTTCCATTATAATTGTGCCGGCAGAGTGGAGGGGGCGGAGGAGCGGTGCCATCGTTCGAGTGAATAAAAAAAATCGCTCGAAAACCGACAAACGCGAGGTGAAAATTCGCACAAATACGTTTCCCGGCCGGAAGAAAAACCGCGAATACGCCGCAGCAGCCATACCTGTACGCGGCGTGTGACGTCACGATATTATCGTTCCGACGACGACGGCCGCTTGAACGTTGTGTTTTTTCTGCTCGCGTTATTATGTAAAGTCGATGATATTCGGTTGGATAATTTTGTCCGCGACGGTTTTTTTTTTTTTTAACTTTATCGTCACCGTACCGCGACTGTATCGGTTCAGAAACGACGGGAACTGGGTATAAACAAGAAAAAAAAAAACAAAAAATCACTAATAATAAACAATCCTCGTGTCCTATACGCGTGTAAGTGCATTATACTGTAATATTGTTTTACGACCGAGCGAAATCCGACCGAACCCGTCAAACGGTTTCTTCGGCTCGCGCGCAATAAACTCCGTAATATCATTGCAGTCGTTGCCGATCGGATCGGTTCCGGTGCAGTAAAATATATTATCCGGAAACGTTGGCCGGGCTCGCCGCAAATCGCATGTAAAATATGTTTCACTTTAAGAGGATGCCACTGCAGCCCGCGTCCACTGTCTCGGTTTTAACGGCGCGGTCGACACTGCGAAATTACGTTATCAAATTGTAGCGGTTAGATTGCGATATTTGAATTTGAACACAATTAACAGAATTTTAAGAGGAGTTTATTTCCTATATGAGCTGAACGTAAACAAAAAAAAAATGTCGCGTACAAAGAAATTACAGTTATATTTAAAACGAAACAAGAAAACTAACTCGGCTACAACTTTGTTGTATGACGATTTTTTTTTTAAAGAAAACCCCGTCGTATTCCGATTGGCCGTGGTAATCTTGGTAACACAGACGTATTTAAATGGCGAGATTAGGACGATAGGTAATTCTTTTTCGCTGTTTTTTAATAAAACTTTTAAATTCGTTTTCGACGCGCATACTAAAATTGTCGCGTTTTTATACTTTTTCGTCTGTTTGTCGCTCCGGCGTGTCTGTATAAATGTAATAAACGGGATACTGTACAAGTATAATATTTGTTTTATTTTATTTTCGTCCGAAAATTACATCAAAATATAATACGCAGTTTTTCGTACGAGCCAGACAATAAAAACATATCATTACATTTTATACGAGAAGCACTTCCATAAAAAAAAGTGCTAATACGATTATATCATATAAAAATATAATATTATGCTGCAATCGAATTGTGCAGTTTATGTACACTCCCGGGTTTACCTACACACACAACCCACCCGCCTACCCACACACACCCGCGCGCTTCATAATTATATTATAAATTATCATTCGACAGACTCGGATAGTCGAGGCGCGGTGTAAACATCGCACAGTGGGATGGAAAGTTCGTGCGAGACAATTGTTATTGAACGAGTTACTTGTAGAAAATAATGAAATCGATAGGTGCCCAGATAGGTCAAAATCCGAGACTCAAATCACGCGAGCCGTTTCTGTATAAAGAATCTTGGCCGCCATTGAGACTATAGGAAGCTAACCCTTGCGCAGTTGTGTGGCGATATGAACCGATGAAACCTGCATATTGCATTAATATTATATTTATAGCTTTATTTTCGTGTGTGCGCTCCGGTATTAGGCTTTGTCTGCCCTAAGAAAACTCTGATCAGATTACTAATACACATACTGCACGGGACAATGAAGATGCAACGGACTTGTGACACTGATGGAAGTATGAAAATAGAGCTCGGAGTGTGACTGCAGTTCTACGGTGAAATCGCGCAATCGATAAAACACCTAATGGTGAACTAAGGCGGTACGATTGACCGTGTTTTTCGTTTTATCTTTTTTGATCTGGGCAATTGACGGCACGTCTATCTCTGTCCTCGGGTATTTGTTTTCCATTAACGTTTGGCTCCATCAACCGTCTCTCTTTACGCAGTCTTCGCGTCTTAACCGTGGTTTTCCCAGAGGTCTTCTTCCATCTGGGTTTTCCTCACTGACTTTTTTTTTTTGTATCATCGAACCAGGTTTCCGTCATTCGTCGAAAACTGTATTAAAAATTTGAACGAAATAAGAGGTGCGTATAAGTATAGTCGACCCAGGGCGCAAATAATAATGGGCTCCAAACGATAGTGATAATCTGTATGTTTCTATAAAAGTAACCGGGCAGGAGATGGTGGCCTGGCTGGAATCGGCCAATTTTCGGTAAATTCAACGTGATCCGAATGTTTATTCGTCTCGGTAATAATTATTTAATATTAAGGAATAATTTAATTTAGATCTGTAATGTTCGGTTTACGTAATACGACTAAGCAGTTACAATCGATTTAATTTCCAATTATATCTCGTGTCTACTGTGTTTCCATGTTTTTTTTCATCGTTAGTTTTAGGGTAATTCGGAGTGGTTGTGAGGGAGGGGGTATATGTGTCGTCCGCGGTATTTCGCGTACCTACCTAATATTGTTTACTTCTAAGTGTTATACTGTTTACACACATACAACTTAGTTTCGAACTATAGTCTCGAAATCGGATTCGACCGCTGCACTAATATAATTGAATTTATTGCTTTTACGTCGAAAATACGTCGCGTTCTTTGGTGAAATATACTCGTCCGTTTTCTCGGATTACGTGCCGATTCAAAGACGATTTCTGTTTGCAGGATATCCGACTTCAATCACGCGCCATCATTTCGGTATTCATCATCACCCTGTATACGTACTTGCTGCAGCACCATCGGCAATACGTTGCTACGATAAAAATGGCAAACACGATTTTTCGTCACTGCGTGGTACCTGATCCGAATAAAAAATCACCACTTTAGAATATTGCGAATTTTTTATTCCATCGGATGTCTCGTTTTTCAATATAAAATACGTTTTATATTCTCACAAAGATCTCGTTAAAATAAGGCTTTTTTTTTATAATAATGTAGTCGGGTATGGCTAAAATAAAAATTCGATAATCACTTTATCGTCTATATTATACCGTTCAGAAAAATTGGTGTGTAAAAAAAAAAAAAAATTCAAATTTAAAATTGTTTAATTCCTTAAGTTTTATTGGAATAAAAAACTTGTCTGTACAACATATTATATTAACTAATACATATATGACCTTTAACCTCTTAAAATATAAGATGATAATAATCAATATATAAAAGCCCTTAATGTCTGTCTCAGTTTATTTTTCGTATTTTTAGAATATTATCCTTTTTTCACTCAGCTGTTCAATTAAAGTAAAGGAACATTTTTGAGTCATGATTTAAGGTTAAAAATTTCGTTGTTACCGTCAGTTTATAATGTAGTCTTGTAATCGTGTGTTGTCGGCGGGTTACCGATACCTGCTGGTTTTGATTCGTTTTCTAGATTTTTTCTTTAATAACCCGTTACCCGTCGCCGTTGTTTTGTTGTAACATCCTCCAATTATTATAGAATACAATAGAAACGGGATTATGTGCACCCTAAATCTAAAACTGCTCTTTATCCGGAATTTTATTTACTCGGCGAAACAATATTTAATATACAAGTCTTACCGCTCACGCCGAGCATCTGTCGATAATACCTACACAATAAAAGGTACAAGGACCATGCTCGAAAGCGAATTTAAACTTCAAACGAAAAAATCATATTACGTTAAAAGCCTGGTTCACACAATCGAAAACATTTTTTTTTTTTTTTTTATTGTTCCGTTATTTAGAACTTCGGTAACGGTTAGTGTTATACATGGTGAAATATTTAACAGCTGCAGTTTTTATGGCGCGGATTCGGATGAATATACGAAAATAAAAGTATCGTTGATCTGTTCATGCCCTAAAAAATCTTTTTTTTTTTTTTAATAAAACGCATGAACTCATACGTCCTAAAAAGGTATCAAATATGAGAAAATATTTAAATATGCACATAAAAATGTTTTATTCAATCATTAAAACCCCAAAAAATTTAATGATTAAAATTAAAATACATTTATTTTTTAATATTTCGTATTTCATAATCTTACCTTAGACAAAAACAAAATTTTCAATCATAAATGCATATTGTATTTATGATTCAACAGTAGTTATTGAACTCTCACCCAAACGAATATTTGCATTGTGTAACTGAAAATTATCGAATATTTTTGAAATGCAAATGAGCGACAGTCGTGCACCGATATATTTTGTATTTCGAAAAAAAAAAAAAAAAAAACGCACGACATCGACAATGTTATTAGAGCGAGTTTATCGTAGATACTGAAAGTCGTTGACTTGCAAGTCTTCAAAAAAATCCTCCATTGAACTGTATTTTCCCTCTAAAAGGTTTGAAACTTTTTCTATAATTTTAAATCATTCATTTTTTGCAAATCCATTCTCTATACGAATAGCTTTTAAGCTTTCTTCGTATGATCTTTCTAATTTTCCTTTCATATTTTTCTAAATGTTCAATCAAAGTTGAAAGAAAACTATAATTGGAAAAGAATTAAAGGTAAGTTTCCTTTTAAACGTCAGTTGTTAAAAATAATTACCATTAGCTTTTCGGATACCCGCTGCTCGCATAGTTTTCATCTGACTTGATAACTTGAATAATAGCGCATTAATAACCTATTTACATCATTGTCATTTCGCTGATCACGAAGCTACAAAGAAATCCGGGCAAGTATCTGTTGTAATATTATAGTCTCTGCAAACGAACCTTGCGCAATAAAATTGGTGTATACTTTTGTGGTGTTGCGATATTTTGACGGATCGCAAAAATTACATTTTACCGGATGTTCGTACACGTTGTAATTCCTCATATGTTATATAATTTGTTACCATGGATGAACTGTCATCAGTACACGAAAAACCCTGCCGTACCTCCTCGTCACTCGTGGCATTCAAAATATGAGCCCGTGTGGGGTAAATTTTTTCCGAAATACTAACAGAACCATTTTACTCGACGATTATACTCGCGTGCGGACGCTGGTATGTAAATCACATTCGTTTCGTTTTTGTTAGCGTATTACAGTGACTATAAGATATGTCTAACTATTAGTCACGCGGTTGTGGAAAATCTACACGATTATTTATTGAGTATTAATAACCGACTGCCCCGCGAGCGTCACCAAAGGATTTAATTGAACATCGTTATCAATCTCTAGTATAATCACGTCATATTTGACAAATCCATTGGACCTGCGTCGAATAATATGCGACGTTTATTACATTTTTTTTAATATTTAATAGGTAGCTGATAGTATTAAAAAAGTATATTTTTTCGGTTATTGAAATCGTTCCGACTTGTTTCACGCCATACTTTAAAAGACGCGGAGTTTTCATCCGACGGTACCGATAAGTACTTTATTTTAACGATTTTTCCAGATTCCCGAATCGTTTTTCTATAAAATCCTTAAAACGTCGAAAACAAAATACGACACTTAGGTTTTATTTTTGGTCGGTTATAATAATAATTATAATAGGGGGGAAAAACATGAAGTTTACCGATTTGCCGAGTTCTGCTAAGAACCGTTTTCAGATTTTTCGTTTACGGTGAATTTAGGGCTACCGATTACGCGAACGTATGTTCGGATTTCTATTATATCTGTCGCCGGTAATTTGTCAGGCATATTATAGTTCCCGTCCTATAACGGCCGTGTACACAGCAATCCGAAAACCACCGGAAACGTCGAACCGCGGATATAGTTACTGCGCATACTATCTGTCTGGTGACGGTACTTATAAACGGTGCATAATAAAACAAAAAATAATATTACGTGGACTGTTTTTTTTTTCCTTCCTAACTATATGTATATTAATGGCGGAGACGCGAGGAAGCCCCGAAGTGTTCGGGTCGTCGATACGGTTTCGCGTGACGGTGCGCGCGCGGGAAAAAAAAACGCACGGACCGACAAAAAAAAAAAAACGAATCGATTTCCGGTTCGGCGCGATACCCGCGATGACGATGATGTCGCCGCGAAATAAAACCGCGTGACGAACATGTTCAGCCAGCGCGGAAAAAACGGTCGATTCCAAAGGTTTTCGAGAACTCGCGAAACAAAAAAAAAAAAAAAATAAATAAATGTTCCCCTCCCCTCTCCCCGTCGTGTAAAACACTCGATTTTCGGTCCAAGGTCAGGGGCATGCGTGTGACAACCTACGCGGTATCGGGTACGTGGATACTCGCGATACGCTTTGTTTACTGTATTACAATGTTATGAGTGGACTTTTTTTTTTTTTTTTTTTTTTATTCCGTAAAAACTTTTTTTGTCCCGCCACTCAACGCGGTCATGATGAATCACTACCGTCGCGACAGTGCTCGGTACCGTCTATATTCCACTCGTACCTTCTATATTTATACACATACACGATTATGTACAATAATAATACTCGAACTCGGATTATTATCGTACTGCCGGTTTCGTCGTATTGTGATCGTCGTCTGTCGTGTCACAATAAACAGTCACAATAATGTCACACCGAAACACTATCGGTTCGAAACTATAGCCAACGGCAATAATGCTACGATATCGCGTCCGAAGCTCGTTGGCCCAGAACTGAATTCACGGTTTAACGGCGTGTGCGTTTTAATGGTATGATACACGCGCGCGCGTTGATCTATCGGGTCGGGCACAGGTCGGGTTCAGCGATCGTCGTCCGTTGGGGGTTCGAGGATCCGGGGAAATTAACGAGAACTTTTAAACGGGTACGTGGGCAAGACATCTACGGACGGGGACCTAGAACGTCTGTCCGACGCAGCGTCGTTTCGCACAGTTCTAATCGCAACAATTACAAAACAACTGTTAAAGGTCCGCGCATTCGGCTTGAGCGACATTGACGAGGCATTCATAGCGTTTAATGAAGTATGAAAAACCGAGGGAAACATACGAGTAGAACATTCGGTTCTGTTACTCTGACTTGACCGAATCGAAAGTCAAGCCCATCGATAAACCTGTTTAACGGAACGTCCAAAAACAAACAAATTGTTTGCGCGGCGGTTACAGTTTAAATCCAATCGACAAAAAGCATTTAATAACCAAATTATTGGTAGGGCACTAGTTTTCCGTACGAGTGTTTGGCGTGTTTTTTGTTGAGTATTTATGTGTGTACAGTTGTCTGCATGACTTTCGAGTGACAATTTTATTGGATCGATAGTGTCTACGCGTCTCGTCATATATCCACATCTTCAGTAATCTCCATCCGATGCTTGTGCTTTCCGATTAAATATCCCACCCTAGTTCTTCCACGTTTTTCTTGACTATACGATAAATCATCGTGAACAAAAAACGATTCCGACCACAATATTATTAGTCATTTTTTTTCCCTTGTACCAAAGTAACCAGGAAATTACCGAAAACTGTACAAATACTTATCAGTATTATTTCACATTTGTTAAGAAAATTACAAAAGAAATTAAAAAAAATAACCTACTCGTTACCTTTAATTATACGAGAAAGCTTCTATACAACTTGTCATTAGAGCAAGATTTCTGTTAGAAAAGTGGTTTACAGACACAAAAATAAAAACACATCATATAGCAAAACCAATAGATTCCGAGATTCGCTCAAAACCTAAATTAAAAACAAAGGGAGGCGGGGGGGGGGGGTAAGTTTCGAAAACTATAATGTAAAACAGAATAATCGACCGATGCAGTTTTCGTAATAAGGAAAAACACATTTAAACTTTTACTTAAAATCGTCAGAAATATAATCACGTCGTTTCGTACACGCATCGTTGTACAAATTACTAATAATCAAGTGATTATGCCTCTAACGCATAAAAGATCTCATTTGGAACGTTTCACACTTATAACAGTATTACCAAGACAATACCTATTTTATATAAACGATATAATATTATAATAACTGTTCTAATGTATTTTTAAACTGTTATGAGATAATGAAAAAAAAAAAAAAAAAAAAAAAAATGTAACGAAATATAATAATAAGTACCATATTTGATAATATATACCTACTAAATTTAATACTTTTATTATTATAGCGACCGTAATCATTATCCCGATCATTACGGTCGGAGACAATGCCGTATTAGCTATACGTGCTAATTCGTTTCATGGTAATAACAATATTATCTAGTAGATAGCAAGTTCCCACGGATGCGTTTTTATACCGCATAGATTTGCGTTTTTCCGTCCCTTTACGCCACCGGTAATAATCGGTTAGGTACGTTGTTTTTTTTTTCTTTTCGCGGCTTCACAAGCTATTTAAGTTTTCAGCCGCTAAAACCGAGCTTTTCTATTTTTTTTTCTATTACGTGATATGCTTTTTTTAGTTCACCTTTCGGGACCGATAAAACTCCACTACAAGTTCTCGGACACCGCATCCACCGTCTGGTCTTGCACTCCCGGTCTCGTTCCATCCAACTCTGCGCCCGTATCTCTCTTAAATATTCTATCGTCCGCTCGCCACAAACGTCCAATAAATTGGCCAGCATATTCCAAACTTACACGACACCCTTAACAGACTGGACGGAGTTTTGCCTTGTGTACACTCCGTTGATCTGTAAGTTATTCGGTCTTGATTCCCATCTCTCTTCCCCGGCGTTATATAATATTGTAATATATAATGGGACCGTGAATCCATCTTAATACCTCCCTGTCAAATCGTCTAAGCGTCGATAATAACGCGGATCCGAAAACGTTTTCCGGGGACAAGCGACACCTGCGCTTATATTATTAAATTATAGTGAATTAAACTTTCGTAATAGCACCCCGTATTCGTTCAAATAATTACTTATCAATATCGTTCTATGCGATTACCGTATTTTCCATTTACTCAGATTAAATTTTTTTTTTTTTAATAATAATTTACGAACGACATGTATCATGCGTATAACTCCCTACGCGGGGCAGGTAAAGTAAATAAAAACAAAAAAAAAAACTCGCTTGTCGATTCGCGTAGAAAAAAAAAATAATCTCGTAAAATGTGTACACATTAAATTATAACAGTGTGGAATATCGTACGTACAATGCGATCTATAGAACTGTGTAAATCGACAACACGTAACTGTTCGCGTGCATTACGAGCATTGTACGCGTATATTTTGTAATAACCGTTAACGGGAAACAATAATATAAGTAATGCGGTTCGAATATGAAATAAAATCGCCCGTCATTGTGACGCGTTAAAACCGAACGCGCGGCGGCGGGAAATCGAATACGGCGCGTGTAAGCGCACAGACGTCACGCCCGTCTAAACAAATAATTAATATCGTTGACCGGCTGACGGTTTGTCTGTTATTTTCGTCGTTTTCACGTAGCCCGGCTGCGGCTATTGACTGCGGTAACGAATCGCCCTACGAACAGACGGGCTTTTCGCGTCGCGTCGTGCCGCGGCGTCGCGTTTAACCGCGCCGGTCCGCGGCTCGCCGTCGCGCAAAGTTCCGCTGTAAACTGTACGCGTTGCGGTACGTCCGTTACGGCCGTACGGGATCCGCGGACAGAGTGACGCGCCGGACGGTTCACTCGCGTCCGCCGTAAATATGTTTCGTATGACCGCCGGCGTCCGGACGCGGGGGGCGTTTGTCGCCGTTCCGCGTCGTCCCGGAACCGCCGTCGCGAAAAAGCCGCGGCCGACTGGCCGGCCGTCTATCGCTGCCGCGTGTTGTAATATCAACGTTGTGTTTCGAGTGTCGGTTTAATAAGTGCGGCTACGCGACATATCGTTCGTCTCCGCGATCGGAATTCGCGCACACGCCGCGCAACGGTTCCGAAGTCCGACGGGAAATAATACGGACTCGGACACGCTATGCAACGTCCGTGCCGCGGTGATAACGCAGAACGATCGATCCCGAACGAGACGCTGTCGTCGTCTCGGACGGTGTATTTAACAAATTTTTGTCGGGATTTTTTCTTCGGACCATTTTATACGAAACAAGCAACCGTAATAACGATAATAATAATAACAATAATAATAAATTATTATTACGGCCGCGGAGAGTTTTAACGGCGTCGTTTCGGAAAATGCGTCGTTTTATGTACGTGCGGAATGCGCGCTTTACATAAAATCGTATTTTCCCGCGTCAATAAAGAGCGAATTAAAAACAATATAGCTCGTCGTTTCACAACTATTTTCGAGTATGTAGAAGAGGGTTCGGCATACGTATTATGTTATAATTATTTTACGTTCACGTGGGCGTTTCGACGAAATATCGCCCGGTAACTAAAGCGAAAAACGTAAATATTATAATACCCACAAGCAGCGTGGTGTTCCCATAGGGTACGCGTAGTGCGCATCATTGCGCGCACGTATCCGTAAACTTTCAGAATTTTATTACAAAATCGCAGGTACTGCGTGTACGCTCGACAGTAGTTTATTTTTCACACAAACGTGAACGATCGTCGCGATATATTATCACGGGGGTTTATCGGTTCCGCCGTTTTAATAAAAACTCGAACGCCGAATTTTCAAAAACTCCGTCCTTATAAAATAGGTGAAATAGGGGGTGAGAGTTGAAATTCTCGAGTGGGGAAGGCGCTTAATTGGACCGAACCGTACAGACACATAAATGTATACAAGTCGCGGATAATACAGATAGTTTTATATATACACGTGTATTTCATTGGTGATTGCGTGTTTTCGCGTCGGTTTCATACCGCAATGTGTATGCGTAACAATTAAAAGTTAAATCGAAAAGCCGGAAATCTGAAATAAAATTACGAGTTTTCCATTATGGTCTCGCGTTCAAACAATAGACATTTGGCGACGATTGTAATTTTGCGCGCGTTTTATGTTACGTCGTGTAAAAATTAATTGTGAAATAATTGACGGAAAAATCAATTGGTTTAAATATTATAATAAAGCGTATGTAAAATACATAGGTCCGTGTGAATGACAATGTGTCGATAAAAAGCGTGCCGCAAAAATCTGTGTTGATCGCGACACGAAGACAATCGTAAAATACGAAAGTGTGCATAATCGCGAAGAGGAACCGGTTCTGTAAGAGACACAAATTTATTTTCGAATCAACTGAAACGACCGTTTGAAGGGGAATTATTAGAAAGACCATCGAAAATTACAAACGAAGAAATTTTAAATAACCGTGTCAAATACAAATTGTTTAAAAGTACCGACGTAAACGATACAATTTATCAATGTTTTGTACCGATCTCGACCGATCTGTATAATATCCAACCTGACCGAAAAATATTTCCGACGATATTGAAATAATGAAAATTCGGAAAATGAAAACTGTTGAGAATGAATGTTTATTGCTTGATGTTTGATACGGTAAATAAACTCTACGGCTTCCGATTTAAAAATTTCTGTGCTCGAGTGATAACAACTATTCGAAGACGGTTGTACGTTTTATAGTTGCCCGAGATATTTTTATCAACTATTTAATATGCATTTTTAAAAATGGACATTTCGTTCCATTATCGTATTTTTTTACTCGGACAAATGTACAACTGCATACACCCCGGCGTATTCAGTTGTTCTGTAGAAAAACGTTCAAATTTAAATTTCAGTCCAATTACGCTTGGCGCTGATTTAAAAAAAAGTTATACGTGTCGGAGCGAAATCGGTGCGGCCGCAACAAATCAGGATCGTTTCACGCAGATTTTATCCGACTCACAGAGTTGGTGGCGGCATACACGAAACAAAACATTCGTAATTACTAATAGTATTAAATCAACTCCATTATAATATGTACAACGTATGTTCCACATCATCCGCTTGACGAAATTCTGTTCATCGAATAGCCACCCGCTCTGCGAAACGAAATATTTAGTGGCGCTCATTTCAGTCAACTACATCGTATTTCTGCGGTAAAATTTTTCAAAAATTATATTTATAATAAATACTAAATATTTGTTTCGTTAAGTAGATTGGCAATTCGAAGAAGTATTACCATCGAATCCTGCTGTGAGAACACAACGTTCAGTCGTATACAGAGTGAACACATCAACTTGACGAGAAATATAACGTATGTATGATAATGATCAAAATAATCATTTTCGTCGAAGAAGACCGTCTTCCTTGTAATTTAATGCTGTAGTTAATTGTACTTACTGAAACCCCTACGTCTAATATGCCGTAACGTATTACCGATAAACTTATTGTTGTATTTTTTTTTTTTTTTTTTTTACAAATATCAGTTAAAACCGTCAATATTAAATTTATCGAGTAAATATTACAAATTTAAAAAAAAAAAAAAAAAATGAACGTCCAATTTAAACACATAATATGACGTGTACGTACTTTTCGACACAGATGAATTTAAAATATTGTACAGGCATTCGAATTGAATTGTACACTTACAATGTAAAGTGTATTTATTTCCTTACTCTCGAGTTATGTTTTTTTTTATAAAATATGTTGTGAAGATATCCGTGTTTACTAGCTGGCACATTTATGTAACGGTAGTGGCATACAAATCAACTTACGGGCCGTTTAAACCACGCCAGAGGTAGAAAAATTCCAATGAGCTTCCACGCTCTAACTTACGTAAATATCCGTAAATTATGTACAACAGTAAGTAATGGATACTCTTCTCTCTTTTTTTTTTTTAATTTTTTTTTTCTTATATAATATAAATTGTAAGTAATAATAGTCCAAATTCACCGAACCTAATTACATAATTGACTACGTTTTTCAAACAATAACTGAATACGATTTGGATTTTCTACCGAAAAAATTCATTAAAAAATCCTTATGTAAAACTCATGAAAAAAAAAAAAACTGCGTAAAAGTGATAAATATATATATGTATATTATTATATTATGTATTCTCGGGCCCCTTAACGGGCGGCAAGCGTATGCGAACCGATTTACTGACACATTACTCCAAACAATATACGGAATCTCCACCGTGACGTTTCGGTAATAATAACAGTTTTCCCTCCCTGCAAAAAAAACCATATGACCGCCGCCGCGCCGTTCACATGATATAATTTCACAAATACCCTGTACACCGATTGACGTTTACTTTAGATCATCCGATACGACGCAATATACTGCGTCGTTAAAATGAATAATCTCGAATACGACTGCGGTCGTACAGAAAATCGTATACGTTTTGACGGATATCACTCTATAATATTTCAACCGTTACGACATTTACGGTAATCTACACCCAGTATACTGTATCGAGAGCCAGGTGCCAATTCGGAAGTCTTTAGAAATCCGCGTTTTTAATGTTATTACTCCTCTGAAAGCGGTACCGGCCGATTCGTCTGGACGGGCTCTAAATGCATTGTGCTGTGCGCACTGTCCGGGTCTGGTGGTGCCCCCATTCCGATCCGCCTATCCAATTATTATTGGGTATCCAGAAATATTCATTTATCCGTATTCGCGCAACTGAAGTAATTAATCTGTTATACACATATTAAGCAAATTTTCGATTTATTTTGTCGCTATTATCGGCACCTATTATCGTTTATCTATAATGATTTAACAGTGTTTTTTTTTTTTTTTCAACAGTCTGTTTGATAAAATCGATTTGTAACGAATAAACGACACGAGTTTTTTACGCACCCACCTTATTTACCTGATATTTTGACCTCATTGCCCGTATAAATTATATTACGTTCTAATCGTTTTGTTCGGGAAGCGAAAATAAAAGTAGTTCGGTGTCATTGAAAACGTCGTAGTCGTACAAAGGCGACCAGTTCAACTATTATACAGACAGGTATCACGATAAAGAGGAATAATTTACACGTTAAAATAATAATAATAATAACACAATAATACGGATCAATAGATCAAACGATTCGGCGCGGTTCGAGTGGTCGATTGGACACGATAATACCGTTTATCGACGAACGGCATCGGCGACGGCGTATTCCACAGTTTACATCAGGTATAGGGTTAGGTCGGTGACCTTTTTCTATTATTGTCCGAAATACCGAAAAACGAACTTTGAATGGACAAATCCGCAATAATGCAACAGGCACGATTACATATTTCGTTTTAATAACAAAAAAAAAAAAAAAAAAACAACGCTTATATTACCGAAAAACTCCAAAATCATCCCCACCTAAAAACACATTGGCGCAGTAATAATATCGGAGTACTTATCATAAATCGCAAACGTGGCGTGGCCGGTCACAAGTCCATTTTTTCTTTTTTTGTCCATGAACAAAAAATGCACGCATTGTTTTACCTTTGCCATAAGGTTTTGCAAAATAATGAATACGTACGGATCGTATTGCGGTATAAAGGTTTCTGAAATGTGCATCATACTCGTACATACTTCGCGGCCCGTTAAGTCAAGTGCACATCGGCTCCCTCGGAATTGTTTGTAAACGCGTTGTGTGTTACGTAATAAATCTACTAATGAAGCAGAGTTCGTTTCAAAAATTTTCGCGGCTACATTTTAAAATGCGAGTGGAAAACTATATTAAACATTTGATCTTTTAAATACATAATCCATCACGTTTAATTTCTCATTTACGCGTATCGGATAAATCATTTTGCAATGGAAGGGAGGAGTGAGATAAGGATAATTTGTGAGGACTATTATTTACGTAATTTTTTTTATAACCGTAAAGATATATTTCAATCTACGGGGTGATTTTTAAGCACGCTCGTGCCATTTGTATGGTTAAATTATAGATAAATTCGAATTCTGGCTTTTGGAATTTAAACTTATGCGTGATTTAGTTATAAAAATGGGACGAGCGTACTTAAAAACCCTGTATATTATTATAAATAGCAAAACGAGGTAATACGGGGTTATATCCTCCTCTTCATCCCCCTCCCCCTGTTTGACCGCCCCCGCGTGTATTGTAATAATAATTCTGAACGAAACAATATCGTTGGCCAATAAACAAAATTAACGAACACGTAAAAATCTAAACACTCGTTTTCCTATTCGTATCTGTTAAAAATAAAACGATAAACGGAAAATCGGTACGTTCTATTTCGTTTTGAATAAAACGAGTGAAACGGCGGAATATTGGTACTGTGAAATATTTTGCATGCATTCAGCGGTTCGAAAAACGTGGCCGAAATCCAATAAAAAAAAAAAAATTAAACACAAATTCACAACAGAGTTGTAGTTTCTCCGCGGTATTTAAAAAACGGAACACAGCGCACAAAACGGACCGACGACGGGGACGCCGCCGTTTGTGCGACGCGGACGCCAAAACGTCGAGCAGCGGTCGGACGCGTGAAGTCCATTCGATTCGTGCAACGCGTACGCCGGCGAACGGTCGTTACGGGGTGTCGCCGAAACGTTCGGACCGAGCGGGCGGAAATCGCGGACGAAACGTGAATTCTGCCGCGTGTGACCGCCGCCGCGTACAGTTAACGTGTACTGTCGAATCTGTATTGCCGCGCGCCTATAATTTCAATTATTAATATTTTACAGCGCGAAAACCGCTCATTATTATCGTTATTATTACGCAGTTGCGGCCCCGGCGAGGTTGATTCGCGCCCGTTATTAACCTAACCGAAACCCGTGCGGGCGCGGGAACGCGGTGTAAACGTTCGCGGGCGTTACGGGCCCGCGTGTGAAAATTCGACTGGCGTCCGACGGTTTATTTACGACCGCGCGCGCGACGATAATTTCGTCGTTATTGTTGCTGTTGCTTCGTACGCGATGCTACACGCCCGCCGTGTCTAATAAATACCCGACTAACAAACTGCAGTTGCCGTACGTGCGTGTATAAGTGTATACGAACGCGCGTAACACCAATACGGTATAAACGGTTTATTAATATCGGAGGGTCAGCGCCATCAATCATAAAAAAAAAAAAAAAAAAAAAAACAAAAACGAAACGTACGGAACTACGGAGTACGTCTGACGCTGAGTCGCAAATCATCACGAGGTATTAATAATATAATAATAATAATAGAGAAAAAATAAAAAAAACGAGATCGAATTACGCCGATGAACGCGTATTACCCTTATCTTTGATATTCGTCTAGACGCCGCGGTGAAGGTCACGCAAAGTTACAGCGCATAAACCGCTAACGTTACGTATGTCGTTACTGCGTGTTCACTGTGACCGCGTACGCGCACAATTTCGAATCGCCGGCTTTTCGAGGGTTCGCGCGCCGCGGATCCTCTGAAAACCCCGTCGCGAAAATCAAAACAAAACACCACGTCCATTTCTGCAATGGTTTTTGTCCCGAAAGTCCCCGCGGGCCGCGACGGCACAGCCGAATTCGCGCAAGCTATAGGCGACCTCGTAATTATAAATAATCAATCAAATATGTTTTATACGTAGTGTCCCGACCGTTCGTTACCGCCGCGTTCGACAAATTTCTCTAGAGCTATTACCGTCCAATTGTGTTTTTATTGTTTTTCAATCTGTTTTTCATCTACCGTAGAGAAATGTTAAACTTTCGTTTTCATACGCTGATCGGTAAATGACTTTGTATTTATTCTCTTTAGAAAAAAAAAACAATTTTTCGTAAAACGCTTTGGTTTTAAAAGATATTAATATTTTAATATCATCAGGTACGTGTACATAGGGTTTAGCGGGTTCAAACCGCCTCTCCCCCATGCAAAAAAAAAAAGTCATGGAAATTATGATGAAAGTAGATTTTTAACAGAGTCTCAAAAGCGGTTTCTGTCATCGAGGATGATAAATACAATTTTGGTTTTATTTTATTGTTAGATAGTAGATGTACATTGTTATTATTGTAATTTCCCTGCTTTTAGAAAACTATAACCGATACAACGACATTGCACAGTCCGAATATTATCATTACAACAATATGAATTACGTTATCATTTAGGTTGTATTCACTAAGAAAAAATATTAAATGCAAAATTTAATAACAGTTACCTAAGCATAAATGTTATAAAACATTGATATTTTTAATGAAAAATAAATAATCCTACAATTGAAAGTATATAAACTTTTTTGTTGTGAGAGTATGAAAGTGTACAACCTTAACCTCCCTCCCCCTCCCATTACGAAATATTTTTTTTTTGCAAACGTAACTGAATACTAGTCTCGTTTTTCACATCTTTTCTGTAGAAATTAATACGGCTATTACAAAGAAACTATTGTTCAGATGCGAACTTACATGATGCATACATTAAAATGTTTTTAATAATATATTTTACACAATGGCTATTTCGACCATTTTGTAAAGTGAATAAAAACGACTTTGATTTTGAAATTTTGAAAACAATCTAAACAGATATCCCTCTCAATGAAAATCAGGTTGAAAAAAAAATATTGGATATAGCCAAGCTCTAGAAAAATCCATCAAACACGTTGGGGCACGCTGTATATCTTATCTACCCGACTTGGTTTTTTTTTTCACATTTTTATCACGAATTTTATTTGCCCTCTATTTTTAGGGTGCACTATAAATTACAATAGGAGCCGATGTTTAAGTCACACGTCGAACACAGCCGACATTCATTATCAAAACAACGAAAACACATAAACTACGATGAATATTAACAAGTACATCATTATTCTGTAATACATTCGTACGGTGTAAAAAAAACAATTCCTATACATTAAAGTCTAACGATTATTTTATACCAATTTTTTTTTCGTTTTAATGTTTAATCGAAAAAAAAACAAAATTAATATGTCGTTTTGCTTTGCATGGCGATAAACGAGTTCCTATTTAAACACCTGCTGTTTAACAATCTTTAATCGTACGCCTTATTGTAAAAAAGCGTTTCTTGTTCTAATATTTGAAAACCAAAAAAACTTTGAACTTTTTCGTGACCTTTTGCGTCCTTTTTTTTTTTTGTCCCGTCGTATTAATAATAATATAATTTTTTATTCAGCTTGGCGGTAGTATTCTGTTAAATTCAGGTCGGCAATCGCAATAATAAACATACATTTTCTTTTATTTCTTTTTCCGAACGTATTTTTTTTTTTATTTTAATAATTCACTCGCTGTTTTAAATTCTATACGAAACTTGGTGCGTGTTTTTTTTTTTGTTAAGCACCTTTTTTTTACCAGAAATCATACTCCTATCAAAAACTTTATATTAACTTTATTGTAGAAATTTAGATCTTTAGGTCATTTTTTGATTTTCCATGTAGTTTTTTAATAAACTGAGAAAACTGGCAATTTTTATCGATAACCTTGATAACCAAAGAAAACAAAATCGACTAATAATACCCTGCTCAGAATCGTTGTTTGTTAATAATGATTTGAGGTATAAATTAAATCACTCTACACGTCCTCTCCTCAAAGACCCCATATAAAATAATATCACATCCATCAGCAGTATCAGCCTATATCAGAAAATTCCCCGAAAATAAAGACTATTATGTATACCTAATTACCTATATGATATTATATCTTTTTATATAGTTAGACATTTTTATCAAAAGATCACGGAACTCAGAAATTGGAGGTTTTTTTATAGGTGGATTTCAGTTATAACATTTTGGTTGAATTTCAATACGAACCTAACCAATATATTGTTGCGGTGGGAGGTGATATGCTTTGTACACCACTACGGACGCATCAAATAAAGAAAGAGGAGTGCAATTCTGTGAGTATAATTTTTGTACCATTTTTATGTTTAGATTTCATGTTTTCACAGAAAATGGCGGGTTTCAAATGCCCTATCAGACTCATGAAACTAAGTAACTCGGTTAAAGTATAATATATAGGCACATTCGTATAATTGTTGTCAAATATGTGCCTTTAAATGGTTTAACCCCCCCCCCCTAATCCCACCGTGTGTCTGTGTGTCATCAAGTCTGCCGGGGGAAAATCCGGCCGTATTGGAGGAGCTCTGGTACTAATGAATTATATATATTTTTTTTTAAATTTATAATAATTTTTATATAGATCCAAACGAAAACGTCTAATCGAAATATACGTACATCACATAAAAATCGCAAAACATTTAACTATTTTCGTCTTGTCCTTCGCCTTCATCCCAACTATTTGAAATCGGTCACCGTCGTCCAGATCCTCCACTTCATCCGATCTCCCACATAGTTCTCGCGTAGACCCACCGTCCTTGTATTATTTTCAATCGCGTTCAACAGCCTCTTTTTCCCGGTCTTGTTCTCCCGCCGTCCCTCCTGCGTTTGTTTCCATTTAATTCGCGCCGATCGTGGTTCTTCTCATCTCGTAATGCGCCCACGCCGTCTCGGTGTATTTTCTCTCGTTTCGTCTGCTGCCCGGGGCCACGCACAAAACAAATTAAACTGTAATTCGTATTTTTACCCGGACGCGCGTCCCGCGATTTCGTTTGTGCATTACGCGCCGAGGCGATTGACGAAACGATAATCGTCGCGTTTTCGTTTTCGGATAGTTTTCCTGCGTACACGCGTTCGACGCGGGCGCGCGGCGATTTACCACAGTAACGGCACCGGCACTTTCACCATCTTTACGTTACCGCGTTGCCGGTGCGCACGCGCCATGATAACATTGTAATATCGCGCGTACGTGTATTATTACCGTAATACGGACGCGCGTCGGCTCGTAACAGCCGGTCGCCGACGCTGCGCGCGGGCATATCGTTGCACAATTTCGGACGGTCGTACGATTCGTAACGGCTAATAACCGTGTATACGCCTGTGCAGGTATAACAATGTCCCACGGTTTCCCCGTGTCTCCGTCTGTGGTCCGTCTAGCTGCGGGCTGTCTATCCGCAGTCCAGCATAGTAACGCGCGCACTACAGCAACGCCGTCGCTAATCACTATAGTAGATCTGCACACCGAACAAGTGCAGAATATCGCGGATCGGTGTCCATACCGAATCGCGATTCGGCACGTGAACGCGGTACATGGCCGAAACGTAACTGTGATATACTAATATCACAGTGCGTAAGAGACGAACCCCTGCATGCGGGATAGTGCATTGTAACGCCTCCCCGCGTGCAGGGTAAACAAAACCACGATCAGAGATGAGCGATGCGTTGTTGTGTGTGGCGAGGGTCTCACGGGTAACCGTAAACTCGGGGTCAATGAGGAGAATGTTTGAAGATAACTGCAGTCAACAGCCCGTCGAAAGACGAAAATAAACTCATATGAAAGGAGAACGCGAAAGAACACATTTGCGATTCGGAAAGATTCGGAAAATAGCTTATCGCCGTGGTCGGCGTGCAGAGATAACGGCTGAAAATATGGTTAACACGGCGGACGAAAGACAGCGAAAAACGCAAGGCCGCTCTTTAAAAACGTCCGTCGTCGACATGCCGATTGTAGACGACGACAGCCGACGCCTTATCACAAACGAGGCGATACGAATCGCTGTTTATCGGCAAACGAAGGGAATATCTAGTGGTGAAGCCCGGCACGAAAATAATAGGCCTATTCGATAATTTCATTATTATTGAGTCGTCTGCACGTCGCCTGCGAACCGCCGTCGTCTTGTGACACGCGTGTCGTGTGTGTAGACACTAGACACGTATTTCTTTTTACCGCGCGCGTTATGGTCCGTCGTTCGGACCTATTGTTCGAGACGCTTATTATTTACATCATAATAACATTATTATTATCATTATTATTGTTATTACGTTATAGTGTGCGGTATAATATTATTACATTGTGGCGTACTGATTGTTGCAAAACGCGTTCACCGCAATCGCAGGCGCGAATGTCGCGTGACTCGGGTGTCCGCGCAAACGTCGTACATTATAATATTGCGGAACCGTGGACTCCGAGTTTTAAGGAACGTAGGTCGAAAACCAGGATAGGAAAATAGAAAAAAGAAAAACCAATTTTCTCGACGTGTTTTGTTTACAGCGGCGTTAATTGACGAGCGAACACGGGGTGGTATGGTGAACCAGCGTTTTTTCTCAGAGGATTTTGTGTGAATTAAATTTTGATTTTTTTTTTTTTCAATAGTTATAGAACCATTTGAGCTTTACTGTTTTACTGTTGTTTTCAGTTGTATACTCTTACTGTTTATATCTTAAATAAGCATGCATTTTTAGTTTTAATTTAATAACCCCCCCACCCTTTTAAAACACAATAAAGACTATTTTTCTAAAAATGCCAATGTACATAACTCGCTTATATTCGTTTATGATAGTTCATATAAATATTTTTTATTCGATTCTACTATTTGACAATCAAATATTCATTTAAGGTAATCACTTATAAAGAGTAAGAGTGAAAATTTTAAAATAGTAGTAAAATAAGTAGATCATGATAATAATAGACCACCCTGTATATCCACTGCGGCAGGTGAAGGGTATCAAAACACCATCAGTAAATATGATTAACTTTTACTGCAACGGATCAGTCAATTGGCGTGAACTGACTCCTAGATGTGCCAATACTCATGACAGGGAGCATATCATCAATTCCCAAACTGTCCTAACTCCAAAGGGCAACTTTTCAGAAAAAATAAAAAACGTTTTCATCGCAATATTTCATATTATTATATATATCCTATGGAGACTGGATTTTTTTCTTCAACCATTCCGTAGTATTTTCATCGTGACTTTTGTAGGATAATTTATTTTTATTCACCGAGTCAGCTGCTTTTTAAACGACGCGTTATGATTTATTTTTAATTGGAAATATCATAAATTCAAAATCTCAACGACGAGTATTAGGAATAAGGCCGACGATATAGAAAAAAGTTCCGAACAATTTTCGTTTACCGAAATCCATTCGGTTCGGCTTCGCGGTTATATTATAATACGAGCTCTATCAGCAATATCGACTATAGCTGCTGCGTCGCAGTAGACCGTGCATTATTGTGTTATGATTTTAATAACGGCGTGTCGTTATAATAAATAAAATGTTATTATTATTATTATTATTATTATTATGATCTGCGTAGGGAAACGTTATTCGTACACATTATCGACGTTATGCGTCATATTCGGAACGGATTTCGACATCGAACAATTTGCGCCGGGCTGTAATATATCGTTAATCCCGCGCCCGCCGTTGTCGCCGTGACGCTTGTCCGTAAAAAAATCCTTGGGTCACAATCCAATAGCTAACTGTAAAAATTAAATTTAACTCAACAAATTAAATTACAAAAAATAACCCGTGCCATTTTTACTAGATTAATAAAAAAAAGTTCATTTTTTGAATACATAATCGATATACCCATTCGAATTTCGAAAAAAAACTCAATAATTTGTTTTCGGCCGTTAATTATTAACTTTTTAGTAGAAACCAAACTATAATATATTGTAGCTAAGGTTAACGACAAAAACACTGTTAATAACACAAATAACTGTTTTCCATCGTCAAACTCGATCGACCCCCCGATATGAAAGTCGTTACGAAAGTACAAAAAAAAAATAAAATAAATAGTGGCTATAAGAACTATTTACTATCTACTAACTATTTTCTTCAGAAATTGGTTGGATCACAATGAGGTTCAGACACTCATTTCTTAAGAACAGCAGCGTTATCATTATACTATTCGACTGGAGAATATACTTGTGCTGCAAGAAGGAACGCAGCACACGTCAAAAACATAGACATTATACTAAATACAATAAATAGACTAATCACGGGATACTTCAAACCAACTCCCAAATGAAAAGTACAAACATCATACGGAATGACAACTCCAAATGTAAGACTAGAGGTAGCAGTAAGGATATAAAAAACAAAATAAGAAACGGATGCAAGACATTCGTTATATGAAACTAACTTAACGGGGAGTCGACTTAAGTCGAGGAAAAACTTTATGACCACAAAAACTAGTCTACCACAAACACCCGAAGCAACAAGAATAGACTTGTGGAAGGAGGAAACAAAAGATACAAACTCACAAGTATGGAAGGAACCCAAAAGAAAATGCATCCCTTGGCAGCTTCTTATCATGGACAACATAGAAGCCACTTAATAGGATAATAACCGAAACTGGAAGGACTGATGGTAATAGTATAAAGATATAGGGAATGAAAATGAACGGAAAATGTAATTGGGGGAGCATCAAGATGTAGACCATCTGTTAACGTGCTCGGGCTAAGTGTATAAAAGAAGAATTTACAATGGCAAATGATATTACAGACAAGGTGATATAAATCACTACTTGTTGGGAAGGAGAGGAAATATAAAGTTGAAGACCGACACGAAAAGAATAATAAGAAAAAACATATTAACTTTTAACTTAATCGAGTTACAAAATGAATACATTTACAGTTACTTGTATATACAACTATATAGTTTAACTTGACTTTATATATTTCAATATGTTTTTAAACTTGCGAAACTTAAAGTAATTATTACATCTGTCGTCGAGTGACATGTCCTGCCACAGCCGCAGTTTATCACGAGTATGAAAATAACAATTATCTACGCTAAATATATTATAAATGTTATAAATGTTATTTATTTTAGTACAAATAAACAAATGTCAATATGACACTCGATACTATTATAGTATTATACCTAAATAAATATATTATTCATTCATTCTTATATTATACGATACCAACATTTTCTCGTACGTAGTATTTTAAATTTTGTTTTTTAGACTTTAAAAATATATTTTTGTAATATGCGTAATTACTTTTTATTATAAAATGATTATTAATAAATTGCTTATCATATCAGATAGTATACATTATACGTTTCACGTGGAATATTCACTTATGAATTAAATATTCGAAATGTGTTTTATTATTTTGTGTATCTTATTATTAGTTTCAATATTTAAACCTCCGTTCTTGTTAAAATATTATATCAACAAATATTGATCGTTTACTTTAAACAAGGCGGTCTCGTGAATATAGCAAACGATAAAAGCATACAAAACAAAAAATGATAACATTAAAAAATAATCTATAACCCACTGATATTTCCACGAGCTAATAATGAAATGTCTGCATATGAATCCGCGTCCCAGTTATTTTTTGGGTTATGCTAGTTACGTCCCAAATTTGTTTTATGTACATACCATATAGTTGTCTCCCGAAAATTATAAAAGCTAAACAATATTTCCAAGACATCTTTTAGGAGTTATAAAAGGTCAAACTGATAAAATAGTCATATAGTCATATATATAGCACTCTATATATATATACATATATAGAGTGCTTTTTGAAAATCAGCAAAATCATTTTTTGGGGAAAATATGACATTGATTTTGTTAGATACAGACAAAATGTTTAAAAATGCAAATTGAAATTTGTACCCATCAATAATAAATAAATTGCACTGCTTTTCACTGTACACGGTTCTCATTTCTCATGCCATAATCAAAAACGTGTAGTTAAAACTTAAAATTGTAATACGTGGAGAATGGTGAAATATTGTTAAACAGTCAACGCTGAAATGCGACAGTAATATTGTGAACATAACGTAAGACTAAATATAAATTTATATTTAATCGATAATATTAGTGCAATAGCCAACAATCGCACAACATTTCTAGACATTTCAGATGTCGTAAGTGGTCGGAATGCAATTCGGAAGTGTTAAAAATAAACCCCGGGACGCAATTAGTAATATAACTTTGTACACACTTTTACTAAGGACACAACTAATACGCTGTAAATGAAATCGTATGATTAACAATCGATATGTGTTGTACTTAAATCGGGTACTTTATTATAAGTTTTAAATCTGTACACAAGAAATGTGTCTTTCTTTACCACAAATAAAAATAAAAAAAAGTTATTAGTTTTAAAATCTAACGATTTTAAATATTCAAACGCGCACCTATTTCGCAAACTTCGCTAACTTATTTCGCAATAATAATATCGAATACTAAAACCAACGTTCTGCAGCTTAAGTTCTCTTATTTTTTTTTTTTTTTATGAAAATTTAGTTTCATACCAATTAAGTCCATAACCCGAACAGTTTTAAATACGTTTTGGTGTTGACATTAATTTAAATTTAAATTTAAAATTTAAATTTCATGGGATTTTTAATATATTTTTATAATAATTGAAAATTGAAATTGGATAGTGGTTTCCCACCCAAATTAAGGTTGACAAAAAAATAACGGTAATGTGTAAGAGCTGTTTATTATTTCTTTAAAAATAAATTTCGAAAAAAGTTAATTCCTTTCGAGATAATGAGTGCCCTACTCATCGTGTTGATCGCTCTGTATACACTTGTAAATATACTAGTAGCTTAGAGGCCTTGCTCCCAGACCAAAATTGTCCTTTTAGTTTTGTACTTTGCCCAGTTAACCCCCCCCCCCTCTACTCCCTGCCCAATGAAATTCATATGTAAAATAAAATAATTTGCTACAAAATTTACTAATTCTATTATTTATCATTTATTTTCCAATCAATAAGTAAATCATACGGACACGGATAATATCCAGAAAAAGTCAGCTGTGATAATTAGCGAAAAAACAATAGTCACCCAACGCAACATAATATTATCTGCATGTATACCAAAACCAGCGAGTAAAAAACATATTTTACGTATTCGGCCACTATTGACCAAGCGCTATAATAATATGTGCAACGTGCGTGCATTATTATGCGCGCACCTAAGAGTTAATCGATAATGGCGGTATGTTACGTAAAACTGGCATTTACAATCCCACAAAATATAGGTAGTAATATTATCCCATTTTACACGCTTTCTCGACGTCAAAATCTCTATGACGTGTACTAATAACACGTAAACAAAACTCTTGTAAAAATAAAAAAAACAAAACACAGAAAAAAATCCTCACGAGATCTGTATCAGCGGGTTTGTGAGCGTAACGAGTTAAACACGAATTAATATAGATCTTGAACTCGCGTCCAAAATATAATCAAATAAAACTATCAACGAGGCGATGATAATAAGTAGGTATTATAGACTGTAGAGTGGCTGAACGACCGTGGCGTTTAAATTGCACACAAAAATCGTTCGTCTAGGTCGAGTACCCGTGAAAATATAGGCACTTTCGTAAAACTAAAGACCTTCACGTTTAAAGATTTTATCACTTTTCAGCGAAGGCAGTGGTTGACTCGTCCGTTTTGAACAATGAACGGTAAGTGAATGCGATGTAAAACACCGTTTCGACCCGGCAAATTCAGCCGAATTGATCCGAAAATACACATACAAATCGTATGAAAAATTGAACCATCGTGTGTTTGGTCTGAAGGAAAATGTGCTAAGGTCAATTTCGTTTAGTTTTCAATACAAACGTTTAGTTTTCGATTTTAATAATTGCTAAATGACATAATAACATAACCGCTAAATGGCTGAATTGCTAAATGACCAAGTCTAACGTAACCTAAATAATCGTTTTAAACGACTTAAATCATATAATTGTATTGACTATGCCTTTTTGGTCAAATAAAAAGTGCATCATAGTGAAATATTTTAGTTTTCAGTTAAAACACATGTTGAAATATACATACACGTATGCCATTTAGTCCAAAAAAAAAAACAAAACAAAATTATAAAGAAAAAAAATTTCAATAATTGACTAAAAATAGTTCTTCCCTGGAACCAAAAATATAATAAATGAGTTTGTAGACTTCATTATAAATATAATTAAACGTAGACGATTTAATACAGACGGACCAATCAATTTGACTAGTACAATTTCCGCTCTCATTCGTAATTTACAAACACTGTATATAATTATTTTCTGTTGAAGAAAATATACTGACGAGTGCTCGTCGACAAAATATAATAAATTAGAAACAAATCAAATCAAAACCAAATATTGTAATTATGTAGATATTATTTTGATTAGTGAAATTTGATGAAAACATTACGTAAAGTTATTCATTTTTTTTTACATTTTTTAGATACTGAGCGAAGAATGGATTATATTGGTTTTACAGTGGTGTGTGGTTTTTGTCTTTTCTGACTGTGAAAAACTTTTCTGCCAGAAATCGAATGAATAATGGAAATTAATAGAGGTAGGTTATATTTCAACTTCTAAGAATAGATACGCGCTCTGGTGGATTATATTGCAACGATTCTAATGAGGTAATCGCGTAGCATCTACCGCAGCAGCTATTTATTTATTTGCTCTACTAACAATAAATTACAGCTTGCTGTAATTTGTATTGCTCTACTTGGATTATAAATCGATTTTCATTTGTTTTTGTTAGGCATAGACTTTTTAATACAATATCGATAATAACAATCTTCAATATCATACAATTTCTTAAAAACCATGTTCACAATCATACTCATACAGCTCTATTTAGCCTACAAAACGAAAATTCAAAACTTTTATAATTGGTTTATGATAATGCGAGTGTAGAAAAATAACCCCGAACTCAAGTCTGGACAATTTTGGATCTTGATACCAAGAAAAATAAGCAAATAAAAACTGCAAGCCACGAAGATCTATGCATTTGCATAGATGATTTCATCTATTCAATACTTCAAAACTATTTCAATATAAGCAGTGTTCAGATTATACAGGTACCTAAAACATTATATGAATAAAGATAAACCATAAATGCACTATATCAACTAAACTCCGCTCAGAATCGTTTTTCGTTAGGAATGGTTTATTGTTGCTTATAGATATACATTAAATTCCCGTCTGTATTTTACCTTCCCAACTTTCCACCTACAACAGAGGCTAAACTCACATGAAAAATATGTCCGTCTTTTTATTTTTAAGTACGTTTAAAGCTTAAATTTTTATGAACATTGATGAATCGTAAAATTGTACAATTATATACGGATATTATTTGAGGTATTTACCTTACCTCGCTGAAGACACGTGTCGGTTGCACTATCAGTACTAAAATGCGCCAAAGTAACAAAAATTGTACCTATGGTAACTGATAATACTATTTATCTATTTAAACGATAATAAATATCGCAAAACCACTCGCTGGCTAATAATGTTGACAATAATATTCAAGTTATTTATTGTACGTGTATATTTTAATATTGAAATATGTTTCTTAAATTTGTTTTATTAGTTGTCGTTTTTAAAATTTTATTTTTCTAAATCGTTCCTTTAAACTTTTTCAATAGTTTATTAAGTTTTCTTCATGAGTATGTGTTTTTTTTTTTTCTATCTTTTCGTAAATCTTTTTTTTCCCGGTTTATTTGTACGTGAACTTTTCGAGCCAAGACTGCTATTAGCTGCGGATGACTTCAAGGAACTAGATTGGAATTCGGTGATCGTATTATATGATAGAGTGTAATGATGTGGATTTAAGGTAAGGTTAGGTTAATCGGTACAGTGGATTAGGCCTACTCGGGGACACCACTATAAAAAAAGCGCGCTTCGTGCAATACCTCAAACGCTTTTCGAATAATGTCAAATACTCGTAATAATATTTCATCGGTATTTATCGATAGCCAAGGTGGTGTGGAAAATTGCACACGGGTCTTATCCGTATCTTTATTGTAATCATTCGATAAAAGTCGATATTTTAGGCATTATATACTCTCTTTTATGATATTTGTTCAATATTGTACCAATTTTCCCGTTTTTCCTACGTTTATCCCGGGTTTTTGATGTTTTCTCCCGGTTTTCCATGTTTGATTAGAAAACTCATGTTTTCACAACATCAAAATGTTTTTCACATTTAATGAGAAATCGAAAAATGACCTTTCAGAAAAGGTGCTACGTTTAAAAATTAGAGCGAGATTTAATAAAAAAACTGTCCACAAATAAAAAATAAAATAAAATAAACATCTTTGTAAAACCATGAGCTTCTTTACTCACTCGGAGTCTAAAATTGATATGTTACTGAGGAATAACTATGTAACTGTTAAAGTTAATATCTTGAAATAGCTAAATAACATAAATTATTCATTAGCTCGTTAATGAAAATTTGTGTGTAAATATTTATATTAATATTTATTAATAATATACCAATATTTAAAAAAAAAAATAGAAATATAAATGAAATACAAATATGTTCGTTTAGAAAATGCCTAATCGTAGTAATTTTGATATTTTTCTTTGAAAAAAAAAAAAAGAAATAAACAGTTACCGAGATGAATCCAAACATTAAGTATTGATATGCAAATTTTGAACTGCCGTCGGATTTAAGTATTCAATAATATCCGATTAAAGCGAAATGTTTCGAAATATCCAAACGGAACGCGCGCAGATCTCCGAGGTTTTCACATGCTGTACCCCTGCCGTTTCGGTTGGGTTATATTCGGCGAGGGGCGCCGATGACGGTGTCCCGAGAATCCGCCAAAGTTTCGGGACGGGAGAATTTCCCGAAACGTGCGGCGGCTGTACCACGAAAACAATCCGAGAGTGTCTGGCTGAACTTCGCGCGGCGATCTGAGTATTGAACAACTAATAAAAAAACTTTCGAAACATTATTTTCAAATACATCTGTTGGCAAACTAAATTAATTTGGTCGTCACACACACACACACACACACACACGCACACAAACACACATGCACATAATATTAAACAGCTTTTTCACATCATACCGCATCGCGCGTTCGTTTCGTTATTAAAAATGCCACGGTATTATATTATTGTCGACGACAGTTTTGTTTAGTTTTATAATATGCGCAATCGTTTTCGTATCGGATCACCGGGGGGGNGGGGGGGGGGGGGGGAGAAACCGCACGATAAATTATAGGCAAAAGAGTTTCGAAGAGAATTATTTATTATTGTCAGTCGGACGGAAAAGCAAACACCCGTGAGCTCCGTCACTAGGGTCGAATTTTCCACCCGTTTATTTTTTTATTACAAGGTTAAAAAGATTTTTTTTGTAAAAGAATAAATAAACCAATACTATTTTTATAGTATTATCATACGAAACCATACCCGTGTACTACAATTATAAACGCTACCGATTTCTAAAGAGAAAATTTGATCATAAAATTGGCAGGGGGTTGAAGTTAAAAGTTGAAACCCGAAACCCCCAAAAGGCACATCATTGGTACTATAACAACACGCGTACATCAAATTTCATTTGAAGGAGTCCTTAGGGATGTTCAAAGCTATAACAACACGTTACTCCCGCAAAAAAATGAAACTTATATCGGACTTAAACTTTTATACCATTGTGCCAGGAAAAATACAGTAAGACACGTTAAATTGAATTTCTTTTATGATTTTGCTTTGTGAAAAGATCTTTTCGAAAACGTTTACTTTGAAAGGGTAAAAATATAATAAGGTGAAATGGAATTATTTACTCGGGTGAGGCAGTTAGTGTTTTATTATATAATAGATGGCAATATTATGGCACATAAATAAAACTCATTTGAAGACTGGCTATAAAATTTAAAAAAATTAAGATTAATATGAAAAAAAAAAACTATACCGATATTCAGCACCTGATTCGCGTGCATTTACGTACGACCAAACAACTGTTATTCTAACCCCGACCGTTCCTGGGATATTTTTTTTTTTCAAAAGGAGAGGATGGAAATATTATAATTATGCATCGTCCTGTCATTATTCTGACGCAAGATCAACAGAAAATTGTATGCGTTTAGACGGTTTAGAGTTTATACTATTGGATCCGGGAACCTATGCGCAACATAAATACTGCTGCGTACGCGCAGAACATCGATGCATTGCGATTTGTTTGAAGGGGGTGGGGGGTCCATAAAGGGGATGTTTTTACAACAGGAAAAAAGCGAAATACTTTGCGTGCACATATTTCGAAAACCCAATCAATTTTATCCACGGTCTCCAGTCAACGTCCGTCGGTTACATTTCCTGTGGCGCGTTCGCATCGGGGAACCACGGGAAAAAACCCGCTTTCGAAATCGAAATCCGCCAAACGCAATATCCATCTACACGCCGTTCGGTCCGCGGGCCTTCGGGGGTGATCCGAATCGATCGCCGTTCCCGCGTGCATTCTGTTCTGCGTGTTATGTTATTGTAACAACAAGACGTACGATCCGCGCGCGTAACGATGTCGTCGCGCGCGTCTCCGGCGTGTGTTCCGCCGTTTATTGTCGTACGTTTGACTCTTCCGAACCCCCCCCCCCCCCACCCCCATTCCCCACTCAACCCTCGCGACACGTGGCCCCACGACGCGCGGCCCCGCGTGTCGTTGTGACAGTGGCAGAGAAAGTCCGCGCGCACCCGTACCGCCACGGCCGTCGGTTGATAAATTCGTAAATGTTTTCGTTTTTTTTCCCGGTCAACCACCGCGTTTCGCCGGACCGTACGACAATAATAATAACAACAATAACGAATAATCGGCGCATGCTCGATCTCGTTACGCGAACGTGAAATAGGTCGCGCCGTTTTAAATGGCGTTCCGTGTTTTATGGACCGCCGGCGTTACAATAAATAATAACGCGCGATAACAGCTAACGGTCGCGGTATTATTGTCATCGGAATATATTATTACTATTATTGTTGTTGTTGTTGTTGTGTACGGGTTCGGCCTGTACGCGACGTCGCGGTTGTCGCTGCAGTATCGGCGTTATTGTTTTGCGATTTTATCAAGCGCGCCGGCATTGCACGGACTCGGCGGCGTTCTTACACCGACGCGGACGCGTTTTAAATACCAAGACCCGGGAATCGATAACGGCGGACCGAGTGCGGCCGGAAAAGTTTTCGCGCGCCGACGTCGGGTCGTTCCCGCGGTCGCGACGTCGCCGGCGGCCCCGGCACGCGGCCCGCTCGCCATTTCGCCCGGGCCCTGTTGCCCGGGCGAAATTTTTTTATGTGAACACTTTTTCTACCAGAAAGCTTACTCAGATGTATACGATGTAGATTTTTTACTGAAAGGAAATTTTCTTGGGGTTGTACTTTAAGGAAGTAATGTTTTGATTTTCCCGGCAGTTTCCCCCCCCCCAAAAAAGGGAAAGAATGTGAAAAAAACGGGAAAATGTATGAAATATATTGTAGTAAAATATTACAATATGGAAAACATTTCTGCTGGATATTTTGATCTGATTTTCAATAATAGGACATTTTTTGAAAGGAAACTTTCTGACTGATAAGATACTTTAACTGATACTGATACTTTAGGAAATAATTTTTCGATTTTCCCAAGAATTTTTTCAGCAAATGTGAAAACCGGGGGAAAAAATGATGAAACTGGAAAAACGTAGTTAAAACGGGAAAATCGGTACATTATTAAACAAATATTATTAAAGAAAATATACAATGCCTATTTAACTATTGTAATTGTCGGAGCTAATTGTATCACAGGTTCTAATAAAAAAAAAAAATTAAATAATTTTACCATTATATGACATACATATTGTTGATAAAGCTTCATTTCAAGTGAACTCCGCTCAAAATAGTTTTTATTAAGCAATGGTTGCACCAACAGTGGCTGCATCCGTTGTGCGAAGTATGTTCGTTTTTTTTTTTTTTTAAATAAAATTAATTTTATTTAAATTAATTAATTAAAAAAAATTAATTAATTCAAATTTTGTCTGTCTGTTTGCTATACAAATCTACAGTTTTATTCCGATCTAGATGCAACCGAATCGGTGTTCACCTTTTTTTTCTTGGAATTCATTTTCTAAAGACCTGCTGACGTAGGATTTTCGGTACTTTTGGAATGAAAATAGAATTTTTTTGGTTAATTTATTTACTACGTCACGGATGAAAAAAAAAAAAGTTATTATTATTTAATGCAGTTGTCGCAGACAAGGACGTAACTTTTTGAAAAGATAAATTACCGGCAAACAACTATTATCTGCGCTATGCATAAGGGTGAAAACGGCGAGACAAGTTAAATTGAATTCATTTTGTTGATTCCTGTTTTTGAAAGGGTTGATCGCTGGAAACACCGAATAATTTCAGCTAGTAAATATTTGTTTAAATATATGTTTTTTTTTTTTTCTGTTTGTTTAATTATTACGCACCGTTTTATTGCTGATCGTTCAAATAGATATAGATTTTATTATTGTAACAGTTACTGTGATGTATGGTTACTTACAGGAGTGTAACAATTAGTAATTCGCGTATTACCTGACATTGGTCCACCTTTTATTCAAATCGAAAATATCCTTCGAGCTAGATAATAGGTAATAGGATATAATAAATAATAATAAAAGGATAGCTAGATAATAGGAATAATAGTTCGAAATAAATGGCTACATCAATAATATAATATATTATATAAAACACATATGGCTAATACAATCGACACGAGTTTTTAAGGTCTTCTGTTTTGGTACTGTATCGAAAAAAAAACCGACCTGTTTATTCGGCGAAGAACGAATAGCGACGGACACCGAAAACTTCCCTGATATATTTCAAACAATATCGTGAGTGACCGATTCCTATTTTCGTGTTTTTTTAATGTATACTTATATGCGTTATAAATCTTTTCTTTTTGACCATAAAATAACAATTTATAACGAACCTCGTGTTAAGCTGTCAAGAATTTCTGTTCTAACGAACAATTTCATCTACATAAACAAAATAAAAACTAAAAAAAAAAAAACTAGAAAATGTCAGATGCCGAATTTTTGAATTTTTAAAATTTCACCACCTCTAAAAAAAGGCTAATATAAGTAATCTGAGAAAATTGCATGTTTCTAGAATAGTTTTTAACCGAATTAAAAAATAATAATAACAGTCATCACAATAAAATCGAAAATAATAAAACTAATAATGCCGTATTAAATTTCTCATTTTATACACCAATTAGATAATATTTTCTTTCAGATAAGATTTTACTCTTGAAATTTTAAATAAAATTTCTGGTAGAAAAGCCAAATCGAAAATAAAGGAACTTTTATTGCTGTAGAAAATGTTTTACAGACAGACAAAATAATTAGCACACATCGTAGTCAATACAAATCAATACATTCCTCGTTCCGCTCAGAATTTAAAACCATGTAAATATAAAAAGAGTAAAGACAATGGAAGTTACAAAATATAAACACATACCTAAACAAATAAATTGCACAAAGCAAACGTTAACATAAAAAAAAGAAACAAATGCGAAACGAATTAAATTTAAAAGAATGTAAGGTACATATAAAAAAAAAGAATCAGGAAATAATAATTATAAAAGTCCTACATTATAATTATTTTGTATTTGAATACAAATCCTGGAAATTGAAATATTAAAGTTTATTTAAAAAAAATAATAATAAATAAAACATCCGGGAAATGTTTACTTAAAATAAAAATACAACAATCAAAAAGGGTATGAAGAAAAACGCAGTTAATTAAATAACTAAAAAACATTTTCGACAAATTTCAATATTATTGTATACCACTGTATAATAAAAGGTTATTCTTTCGAAACAATCAAATTAAGAAAAAACGTATAGCGAGTAGGTTTTGAAAATACACTGTATAGTTTTGTAGGTAACTTTTTTGATTGTTATAATAATTTTACTATAATACGAACGAAACATTCGTACACTTTGTTCTATTAGTGAATATGCACCGGGTTCCTCTTATGAATAAAAATTTTAAAAAATGTTGATACTTACTGTTGATGGGTGGGTCACTGTTTTAGAAGGAAATTTGAAAGAAAATTTATATTGTAAACTAACAAACAATTTACATCAGCATGCATCTTATAAAACACTGCTGACGAAAAACGATTCTGATTAGAGTATTATTTGTCGTATTTATCATCTTGTATAACATTGTGACCCAGAAATGTATAAAAGAAAACTATAAGGGAAATCAAAAGAAAACCACCGTACAATGGCACCAACATGATTAAAAATGCTACAAGAAAGTCTCTAAAGTTTTTAAATATAGCGAATTTTCCGGTAGAAAGGTCGATTGCAGATACACACGAAAAAAAAACACTTAAGTAAAACCAATAGATTCCTCGCCTGGTTAAGAATCTAAAAAAAAAAAAAAACTATTCTGAAGAAAAACTTATTTTTCTTTAACTAAGTAATAATAACCAAATCTCGTACTCCAATATTATCGTGTTTTTGTTTTATTTTCCGGATTTTCGTAACGTAGTGCGCACATTTTCGTTACGCGTTTATCATTAACTGCACACAAATAGTTCGCGGAGAGGTAATATTTTTGGCATGCGGTTTTACACCAACTATACCCGCTCAATGCCCGTCTTTGTGTTACTGTTATATTGTTATTGTTTTTATTCGTGTACAATTTCTTTTAACGATCACAATGTATTACGATACTAATTAGTAGGTACCTACCCACCTATATTTTATTTATCTCGTTACTGCAATTGTATGGGTAGTCGATTACGGCAAAAGAAAAGAAATATTACGCGCGAGAACGTTATAATTATACGACGATGATGATGTAGACAAAAAGTAATTGCGTAATTATAGCGTGTTAAATTATTTCGAATTCTCATTTCATTTTTTTTTTATTTTTACCATAGTGTTACGATAGTTTACACGGAACGCATATTATTATATTATGTGTGTATACATCATATTATGTACAGTGAATTCAATTGTGTACAGGCTGAAGTGTAAATTATAAAATGCTGGAATATGAAAAAATGTGCGTTTTATATAGTTGTAATAGTATATATTATAAGATTTTTGAAAACAATTTGATCGGCCAAAAGAAATAAAAATATTCGTCTGCAATCTAAAGTTGACAAAAAAAAAAAAAAAACAACATCTTACGCGTCATCAGTGAAATTCCCGATCTATGAAAATGCCGTCCAGAAGAACTAAAAGCAGACTGCAATGTAACAAGACCTGTAATTATGGTAACGATTATGGTGGAAAGAACTTTCGAAAATAAAGTTTGGAGGAAAATCTGTAGACCAGTTACTCGGCGTATATTATAGTTGCGTGGGAAGTCGACAAATTAGGTAGGTCGATTGATGGATACAGGACCGGGCAAATCAGCTTTATCAAAAAGGCCAAAGGTTTCGGTGAGGTTGAACCGCATAAATACATTATTCGTCGAAAAGAAAATGAACCACTATACGAACAGCCATCGAATGGGTGCCCCGAGGGAAAAGGCCAAGTGGTAGATCCGGAAAAAGTCGGTTAATAAACCGCGTAGGAGAGTATTTATGAGCGTTGGGTGTGTTATAGCAAATTGGAAGGAATTGTCGGTATGAACTGATAGAGGGGTGTAGTCGGTATACAGGTGACGGGATATTGTGACGGCGGTCAAATCGCTTAAAGATCGTAATCGGCTGCGCCGAAAGTAGAAAAAGAAACCCGTAAACATATTATTGGATTTAAATATTTCAAAAGCTTCGGTGAAAATGATACTACGAGTATATCAATGCTGTGTTTTTTCTTGATAAATCATTATCAAGGTAGGTATATTTGTATAGATATATATTCTTAAAATAAACAAACGGATAACAAATGGAAATTTAATGCATTTAAAGTAAGATTAACCATTGCTAGCGAAAAACAATTCTGAAAGGAGTTCGGTTTTATACGTTTTAAAAGACCGTAATATTTACAACTTAAAAATAATACATTTCGTAAATTATCCCATTTTTTCTATGTATTTTCCATTTATTATGAAACCCTCGAGAAAATCAAAAATGAACTTTCTTAAAGTACCACTTAAGTCAGATTTCCTTTCAAAAAAAGTGCTACGTTTGAAAATCGGAGCAAAATTGATGGCAGAAAACAGAAATAAACGTCATTGTAAAACCAATTTATTCCTCACTCCGTTCAGAATCTAAAATATTTAAAATATTAGAATATTCAATTTATATTTTTAGGTTTAATAAATAAAAATTAAATTAAATCACAACAATCGCACAGTTTTTGCGGAAACTATAACCGTGTATCAAACCCGGTACACTTTTACTACGTTTAATGTTTAGTTTTACGATAGGCAAGTACCTATAATGAACAAAATTATTTATTAAGCTTGATAAAATGTTCCCGATTATCTTTATCTGGATATTTGAATACTCGAAATCAATAACGGGCCAAGTGACAAAATAAAATAACAATTTGTTTAAACCCGAAAATTAAGCTATGCGACATCGTCAACTACTTACAACGAGGAGGGGGAAAAAAATAAAAAAAAATCTTATTAATTTTAATCCAAAATAACTACCCCAAACGATATTAGTAATACAAACGAACCATGGTAAATGCCATTATTTATCAATAATTTTAATTTCAAATGAAACCATTATATAGATGGAAACCCAATTAAAATTAGTTTTTCTTTGTTTAAGCGTTAGTGTACTGCACTTACTCAATGACGGTTGACACAGTGACACCGTCCGTTCTCGTTGTGCAAATCGAAAATGTATCTTGTGACTTGCTAGAAACGTCACGTACGGTATTATCAAGCGCAAAATTAGTAAAAAAAAAAAAAAAAATACTGCATTTAAATAAGAACAAATACCCGTGTTTAATGCTTCTCCGGAGTAAGAAGAATTTTCATATTAATTAAAAAAAAATAATTTTCCCCGTTAAAACATTTTATACGTACGTATTTACTATCCGTGCATAATACGGTAACCGGAAGAAACAATAATATGTTTGCCGTAAAACTCGCTCGTTCGTTTCACAACCTAATAAATAAAAATGTATTACCGTTTATGGGTAGACGTTTGGTTTGGCAAATAGGGGTATATGTACAGGGTAATTTAGTTTATATTCTGCGAACACTACGTAACGATAAATAACAATGAAAATACAGCGGAAAAACCGTTCTGAGTGAAGTTGTGTTATTTCCCTTGTCGCCAAAGGAATCCGACTATCGGAGAAAAAAAAAAAAAATGACATGTGGGTGAGCTGCCAAAAATGTCAATCAATATTTTACGTAACGTACCATTGGGCAGAAATTCCGAAAATTTTTGTATGTAGTGCGTAGAAAACTGGTGCGTTTTGACTAAGCGAAAAAGTGTTTCACGAGAAATGGGAAAAAAGAAACCCATTTAAGTAAAACTAATGGATTCTTCGCTGCACCTTGCAGAATCTAAAATAATACGCCTGTAAATTGATCCAATTTTAAATTTCTTCCTTGTTTTTTGTTTTTTTGCATTTATTTTTTTTTTAATTTGACAGAATATAATCACAAAATAATCATCTGACAATTATATCGTAAAAATATCTTGATTCTATTTTTTGTTTTGTTTTTTTTTTTTTCTATTCTATTGCTCGTCACTGTATATTTTATATTTCCCAAAAATCGTGGGTATGATAAGTTAATGAATAATAATTGAAAATTAATTTTTAAAAGCCACAGCCCTAATGTAAATTATCGTTGAATTCTTCAAAATACACATAATATAATATTCCGATAATACTGCTTCGGACGTTTATGACTTTGCATATTTTTTCCGGTTAAACGAAATTAGTTCGGGAAAAAAAAAATACAAATTCGATTCGTAAAACCTAGATTTTACAAAAGTTATGTTGCAAATTCGAATATTTCATGTGCATATTTACATATTTTCATATTTTAGTTTTTTTCGTTATTATCGGTCATTCGTTAATTTAGCATAAATAACTAAATGACAAACAGAAAATATTTCAGCACACTATAAGTATTGGGTTGTAAAAAAAAAAAACAATATCGCAACTGTAAAAAAACCGCAATTTTCGTGCTCGTTAAAGATGTTCGTCGTCGAAATTGTCTAATATTTATATAATATTGTGTTCATTTATTTATTATTTATTTTTTTTTTTTTTGCAATAATTTCCAATTATAAATAAGATTTGAAACGATTAGATGTAGAAAACGTTAGTGGAGTACGTGAAAGCAGAAATAAAAATGAAAGGAAGTTTGTTTTTCCGCAATGGACCCGAATGGGCCTGTAAAGCACGAAGTTGGAATTATTTATACAGAGTGATAATCGCTACAAATGGTGTCAATACAAAAAAAACAAAGTATTTCTCCGATTTCTACCAAAGTATAAACTTTGATAGTAATCTAATGTTACAGTAAATAGCACGTTTAAAAGAAGTATACAGGGAATTTGATATTGATTTAAGCGAGCATTAAGATCACGGATCCCAAATAATATTTAGGAGCGAAACTTAAAACGTCCGTGAATCGAAATTCTGCCACTAGGCACTATGTAGGTTAGGTCGGCCGTACATATTAAAAACCATACTGAAATAAATATAGATCTATATAATTATGGTATCGTAGTAAACAGTAATTACGATAAATATATATATATATTTTATGCAGATGTAAGTAGCTGCATAATATAAATAATGCATATTTCGTAATGTCTAATAATTACATATTTCGTTTTTTTTTTTTTTTTAACAAGTCGCATATAAACTGCATCCGATAGCTATTCCAGTTACGATGTCTATCATTAATAATGACCTATTTTTATTACAGATCTCCGCGGTCGGAATCATATAAACGATTTCTACTGTATTTAATAAAATCTCGATGTTATTTCCCTGTATTTCTTACAGTTATTATTTTGTAAACCATTCGGTTATTTTTATTTCACATATTAAAATACGGTTTTTTTTTTTTTTCAAGTATCTTTTTCTTATCCGCGATAATACAACTCTTCAAGAGTTTTGGCCATAAGCGATACTGCTTTCTATTTCTCGCAGTAGTATTCTCTCTTTCTCTCACTCTCTAGCCAATTCAAAATTACTAATTTCCCCATATCCATCGGCCTAGTGACACATACTGGAGGATTTTGGTGTATCCCACTGCTATCCTAGAATTTCAGGTAATATCAGGTTAGATTAGGTTAGGGCGGTGATTGTCTAAAAATACCAAAAAATTATTTTCGAAATCGCAAATAAATAAATTATATAAAGCAATAATATTATATAATACAGAAAAACATATGCTAATTCAGTGTCATTTAATGGGTAACCGGATGGGGTGGTATACGCATACTACTTGTACTAACCGTTCAATTATTTCAATTTGCCACCACGATTTAATTTTAAGTGTCCGCTACTGTATCCATTCTTCGAACGTCTCTTTCCAATTGGTCTCATCTCAACTGTCGCCTCTAGGTTCATGGATTCTGATTTTCTCGTCATCAAAACGTGTCCAGACCATTGAATTCCCTATGCATTTACTGAATATGTTAACTCCACTGTAGTATCCCCGTCATCTCCCGATTCTCCTTATTGTTTCCCCGCATAAGTCTCAGTGTCTATTTTATTCTCGAACGACATCATTTGTTCTGTCACGCGTATTATAATCGACAATTTACAAAATAAATAGAATAGCGAATATTATTTAAAACGGGATATTTTTTTTTTTAAAAAACTTATACGTTTATAAAAATTTAAAATTTAAACGTGCGGTTTTGTATACAAATTGGAACACGTTTCTGTACACATCGTATCTATAATATAATAAAGATAAAAGACATTCAAACATAAAAATAATTTATCCGTGGCGAAACATGCAAATTTACCACTTAAAATTATTATATTTTTGAGACCAAATTGAATTTATCTCAGTTATCATTTCAGCCGCCCGTTTTTTTTTTTTTATTTCACTATTTTATTATATTTCACTATTTTATTATATTTCATGTTTTGATATGAATTTTTATGGCTGTGTCACTATACAAAATAATATATAATATTGTACCGACGACGACTATACCTATTCCGTCGACCGATCAGAATGCGTTATCTTCTTGGCACACATTGTGTATTATAAATATTTTTCCATTAACACACTTTCCAGACGTAAAGAGCAACAAAAAGAAAAAAAAAAAACTGGTACAATATCCGTTCATAAACTCGTACCAATGATGGACTGTGGACAGAATACGAGAAAACGAGTATTGTATTTGTATTTGTATTTTTTTTTTCATTCCATTTCGATAACTGGACATGCATTTCTCACTGAAGTATACCTACAGATAGACTGTTACTGTTACTGTAACTCCGTTAATACTGTTACTCCGGAACGCCATAATATTAATAATTTCAATTGCATTAGTGACTCATAGTACGTACATTGACAGTGGTGATGGCGATGGCTAAACTGTTTTTTTGTATACAAGTTTTGTGTTTCAAACAATATCACTGTAGCTTAATCATGGATCGTAGGTGGTTTAGGTGTGTAAGACTGTAGACTGAGAGTATAGAGTCTTAGAACTGCAATGAATTGAAGTAAAAACTAATGGAAATTTATTACTGATATGTTCATACCAGAGGGACGCTACTATAGTGGTAGCAAGTATAGACATTTCTGGGCCTCGTACAAAAAACAAATGTTCTACTTACTATAGAATTGTAGGTTTAGGAACTTACAGTATTTTTTATGATTTTATTTTTGTTAGTTCAATTAATATCCAGGGTTTTTTATCGAAACAAGACTTTTGGTTAAAAAATTGTCGAGACACAAAAACACATCATAGCAAAACCAATATACTCCTCGTTCACTAAAAATCAAATATTTTCAGAACTAGTATTTTAGGTCTGTACACAATTTTATTGCGCACAATTTTTGTAGAGCGGTCATTTTTTTAAAAACGTTTAAATATAATGAGGAAATTTAAAATCATAATAATTTATAATTATTGTATTTAATTTCCACGATGCAATATATTTAAGGTTTTTTTTTGTCAAAGCACTGAGCGTCATTTTAATCTGCTTGCTATTTGCGGGTCGAAGCACCAAGTTTGCTGAACTGTAACTATTTCCTACGGAATAACTGATTCGTTTTGCTCCATTGACTAATTTCCAGTCAGCGTATAAGACAATAGATTCGATTTTCGCTACGATAACGGAACTGACGCGCTATTCTCTTCTATAATTTTCAACTTTCCACGGCCGGGAAAATAAAACGAAAAAAAACCAATTTTTTGCAGTTTTTCTAATTGTATAGTTATGCACAAGAATAAATGCTAAATCTTATAAAAACAAAAACAATTAATAATTAATACAATTGGGTGAGATCCGTTTCGCCCAAACACATTTTAGTCATTTTAAAATTAAACGATTAAAAATCGTTTTTGAATAGTGATCGAAAAACATAGAAAATTATTTATAAATGTACATTGTAAATTATAATTTTGTTATTTTATAAAAATGTATAGTACAGAAATTTCCCAAAAAGCAAAAGACAAAAAACAAAGGAATGACAAGAATATGATCAAAACCGTATACTATATAGATCTGGTGAAATAACTAAGTATGAGTTTATAAAAAGTATGTGTAGATATTTAGAACAATAATGATTTATATTTTGTAATAACTTTTCAAATAATTATTAATATAAAATTATTTGTAATGATTCGTATTAAAATTAAAATTGTACAATTTAATGTGAAATTTTTAAATATTTAATATATTTCTGTGCAGACTGCACTCAGGTATATACTGTGGATAATGTTTATAAAATAATGATTTGTGATAAATAGTTTTAAATAATTTTGTATGCATTTCATATATTGTTAAAAAACAATTTCCAACTTAATTTTTAAATTACTAAAATGTATTTGGGCAAAATAGTAAAGGTGTCGAGTTTGGGCGAAACAGGTCGTGACCATAAAATTTCATTTTTAATTGTGTTCTCGTGTTTTTACCGATTGCATGCAAGTTTTGACGAAATCCGCTAAAATGTTTCAACAGCTTTTTATTAATTTTGACACGTTAAAATGTAAATTGTACGAATGTGAAAAATGCAAACACTTTGTTATTAGAGTCGAATTTTCTCCCAGTTAACTTATCGCCGTTACAATACTTAAAAACCAAATTATATATTATCACCAGAATTGTACAACACTTTATAGTCGGTAGGGGTATTAAAAATCCGGTATTTCTTGTTAAACTTGAAATTGAGCATAAAATTTATTTGGCAAGTATTTGAAAGTTGAAATCTTCAAAAGACACATCCTTAATACTTTTGCCACGCGTATACAAAATGTCATCCCCCTGATTTCATCTAGAGTCGTCTGTAAAGGTGTGTAAAGCTAAAAACTACACTCCTCCCACAATGATTTGATAAAATTAATATTAAAAATTAACTAAAATTGTACCACTTCAATCTGACTATAAAACAGCTCTAATTCTTGAATTTGAGCTCGTTTTGATCCATAGAAATAAATGCTAATGATATTGTCCAAAAGTATTGGATAAAAGATACCATAGTGTCTTTTATCGGGGTAAATTTGACAAAAAACAAATGTATATAATAGTTTTCGATGTGTAGGAGGATTTTAGAAAAAGGAATAAACTGTACACTACCAATAGGTATATAATTTAACGTTTAAATAGAATCGGGCGTACCTATCAATATAAAGGGCGAAAAGACCCTAAACCAAAACGGTTCTGGGGTACATTATGCTCGACAGAGCGTGATGCGAAAAAATACGAAATCGGACATATTATGGGTTAAGATATTGGCAATGCGAAAGGAGACCGCTTATTATACGGATGTAATCTAAAGAATAGAATTCTGTAAAAGTTATCCGGACAAATTTAAAAGAATTCTCCCGCAAACGACGCGTAATATAGAATCCGACCGATGAACCCATTTACAATTACCTGACCCTGCAGAACTCACTGACGACGTTGATGATTCGTAATTTGTAATGGAAAAAGAGTAATCAAATTGAAAACTATAATATAGTAGTGCAGTATACTGTATAAAATACGACTCGGCCGCATTGTGCCCGCACACACGTATAATAATCGAGTATAATAAGCATTCGAATAATAGCAACAAGGTATATATATATATATATATTAATATGAGATTTGTCCGACTTACTAAAATAATAATGAAAAGGTCGGAGAAAATCGTATTCGTTCATAAAACGTGTAAAAAATATGTAATACATAAACCTGTAAGTACATCTTTGCTCCTAGAAAAGAAATGCATTTTTTTGTATTTAAATTGTTTTATGTAATTGTATTCCCTTTATTTTTTAGTCAAAATGACATAATGTATGAGTATGCATATTATCATTACTCTAGCATGTTAACGTGTTATACTAAACATTAAAATATCTTAACTCACTATGATGTATTTTTTGTTTGGCAAAATGGCGTAAGTCATAGGGCTATTTATGTAGCCATTATAAATTAAGCCATATTTAAATTAGGCTATTTAGAAATTTAGCCATTTAACGATTATATCATTATGTAATTTTACAATTTTCAAAATTTGATTTGCTCGTATTGAAGGCTATACAAAATGTACTTAAGCTCTTCTTTTTTGAGACCAAATATAATACGTTTTCATGCTTATGTCTTCACAACATATTTTCAGGCTTGTATAAATAAATAATTTTCGTAAATTTAATATTCACTCGACGTCGTTATGCGGTGTCTTAACATTTGTTTGGATATTGTGTAATACTGGAACAGCAACACTTGGCTGCATCGTTTCTTCGCACGACTTCTTTAATGATATTGAAAAAGACCGTTTAAGTGTTATTAACTACGACGAATTAATGGTTTATACAACGTAACTGTACACGTAAGACTGTAAGACGTTTTGTAGGATTATATATAGGGTATATTATTGCCCATATTATAGGACATTGTGTCCTGTATATTCACAGGACATTAAAGATGATTTTTAGGTCAAAAACCTTATATAACGTAGCATTCGTTTTTGGAACAAACTCGATTCTAATGACTGGACTCCTCGAATATATATCAGCTTTATACGGGATTTTCTTCTTTTTTTTTTTTTTTTTCCAATAAGGAACTAGCAAAATCCCGAATACATATTATGTACAAAAAAAAAAAAAAAAACACTGGACCAGTGCGGAATCGCAAAAGACACGCGGATAATAATTCGAGTAACACCGTGCCCGGATAATAATAATTATTATCCGCTCGAATCGACGTTATATTATTATACCGTAACAGGTCACACGACAAGCTGTGCAAACGGCCATCGATTTTACCGTATAGGTACGTATAGATGTCGAAACGCAATTCGGAATACTTGATCACCGCAGTACGGATACAGGGTGTATCTGCAGATACACACTTACTATTAATACGTAACGTGAGAAAATGACGGCGTTTGTCGTCGCTATAACATGTCACGCGATACATATTATTAGGCAAACGGCACTTTCAACGACGACGATGACTCTTCGTGTCAACTATGATAATAATTACAGAAATATCACACGAAACCGCGCACCGCCGGTCGTTTTACGAGATGCTCGACGTAATAGTAATAATAATAATGATACTATTATCAATATGAAACGAGTAAACGAGAAACCGAATACCTGAAAACGATCAGTAATCCGAATGTGAAAGCCGACGAAATCCAATGACTCGTTAAAAACTATCCGTCGCGTAAGTGCTTAATTTCCCGTAAATACAACTTAAGGTAGATGCGCGTGATGGAAGCATTACGACTCGTACGTGCTCAATACATAAGTTGATGGTGAAATAGTACGGTAAACGGAAATGTCGTCCCCGTTAAATAGGTATATCATAAGACCGGTCGCCGACATTTTAAATCATCAGTCAAATTTAAATAACAACATTAACTGGCTCGACTAGGTAATAATAATATTATTAATATAGTACGCGGGGAGAGCGAAATTCAATTTTCATTTATAAGATCAAAATTCAAACGTGAGGACGCCCACTGTCCGAATTTTCTCTATAAGGAGACTAAACCGAATGAATTCTTTACGATATCTAAACAGTAAAATCCGTCCGGCTACAACTACTTTTTAATTTTGAGCGTAGCGAAAAATGTATTGGTTTTATATTGGTATTGTAAATTTTAACGGTTATCATACAAATAACGACATTTCGTTGGGAATGATTTATATCTTTGCTTACTGATGCAAATTAAATAACTTGATGTATCCTACATTCCCAACTTTCCATCGACAACAGTGACATACCCATTTGTAGTATCAGCTCTATTTCCCTACTGTTTGCCCTTTTTAATCATTTAATTTAGAATAACCCGATTGATTTTCGTTTAACCGTTTGTTTGTAACTCAGCTGAACTCTATACATAAAATAACATGTCCTGACTAATTCAGTCAGATAACCCGAACAACTGAATGGATCAGGCTGAAATTTGGCGTATAGATGGCAATCGTGACGTAGGCATCTGCTGAAAATTAAACCCCTAAGGTTTTTAGGTTTTTTTTTTTAATACGAATATCTAATTGTTTATTTTTGTTTGTTCACGGGTCACCCTGACGATACGGATGAATTAACGAAAAAATTGGCGGACAGGACAGCTTGCGGCACGAGAAGGTTTTCGGTATTTTTGGACCATTAATTGAATTTTGTTTGTTGATTTTTATGTATTATAATTTCGCGGACAAGAAAACTATAATTGTTATTATTATAACTGTTTACACATTTGCCGGTAACGATAATTTGTTATACCGGGTCAGCTCATACCTATATATATATACATATATATATACATTTCAAGATTAAACGACTAAACGAATGCTCTCGTTGTATTTTTAAGCCGACGAGGCGGGGGCGATAATAACTCTCAAACTCCCACCCCCCCGAGGTCACTAAACTGTCATCGCGGGAAAACGATATTTCCGTGCGATCGGACGAGGACACGGCCGCGAAGTCTGCACCGCCGGCGACCGAAACGAGACCGTTTTACACGAGGCGTTGACAAATGGCGTCATAATAATGTGTATACGCACAGATATAATGTGCCGACTGCGAGTACGGTTCAATAAACCGCCGCCGACCGCGTCCGCTTGCCGCCGACGACGGTTCCCCGGGCCGAAAACGCTACTACTCCACCGCTGTACTACTGTTATTATACGCCGACTGTCCCCGGCCGTAACGTTCCTGCCCCCGCCGCCGACATGACTGTTCCTCTCCCTAAATACTTCGAGTACTCGTACGATATTATTCCGGTGTCGTGTAGTGCCCGGCACTATATATATATATTATAGTATAAATGTCCACAAAACCTATACCCGGGAACGGGCAGTATCTACGATACGTATCTTGGATGCAACTGTACGTTGTATTTTGAAGTTGATTAATTGTGTCTGCACTATAGTAAATATATTTTACGTTTTAAATACAAATATAATTATACATGTATATATATATATATATAAATTTAAATATATCAACAAATAAAACACCCAACGGAAAAACGAAAATGTATATTCCATATAAAATTGTATTATAAAAACAAGGTATAGGGGTTCAACTCATATCCACCTCCAATCGCCCTCACGTATATAAGCCATAATATAATAATAGCGTACAAGTTTAGGCATCTCTCCGCTTATTTTGAGCCACTTCGACCACTGGGTGTGATTAAAATAGATAACATTTCATGGGCTCCTCCCACAATGCCATAAATAACTCAAAAAACGCTCGGCGAATTCGAAAATAAGTAAACCGTTACAGCAGGGGTCGGCAAGTAATTTATATTGGAGTCCTGAAGATTAAAATAATAAATTAACGAGGCCCGGTGCAATAGCCGCTTCCAACATACACTCTTTTACTGTTTCGGAATAGAAAAACAGCGTTTGGTGCTTATTAAGAACCCAGCACACATGCAACGCTGCGTTAGTTGATTTCTCTAGTTCGTTCATACACCGTATTAGTATAGTCGTACCATTTTTGTAAGATAACATACATGCTTGGTGCTTATTTTTACGCATTTCGCCGTCTGGAGGAAATTTTGCACGTAAATTCTTTATGATTAGTTTCATGATGCCGTTTTAAATTTTCACTTTTAACAATAGCGACAGTTGAGCTGCAAATTAAGCAGACCGAAATGTTTCCGACCCTATCGGGTAATATAAAACTATAATATAGTTCTGTCCACTCATTTAAGAACTTCCCATTTTCACTGTCAATTTTACGTTTTTTACCGAACATATTGAATGAATAATACAAAGAAATATTGTTATAAAACAAAACCCATACTTTATCCACTAGCAAATGTACACGAACTAAATCGTCAACTAAATTTTTAATAAAAAATTACGGATTATAGACAAATATTATTATTTCAATAGATAACAATGCAATAAATGTAATTTAACGCTGTTGGTATATTTGGACTATAATATATTTTCAATGAATTAAGATATTACTATAATCTGAGTTTGATAAATGAATTGAAATAAACATTTTCTATTAATAATAATAATATAATATCGTATACACCATTACAGTAAATAACATAATCAAGTACGATGTGTAGACGGGGTCCAGAGTTTTGCCCTCCGAGGTCCGGATCCGGACCGCGGTCCTCCAGTTAAGTTATTCCAGTTAGGTTACCCCTGCGTTATAGCTATTGCACAAATCATTCTGTTTTTCCGAAGATTTGCTGGTTTTCTCCATTACTAAGAAAAGTATGCACAGTATTATTAGTCGACATCAACAAAAATTATGTACGAAGTTGCCGGAAAACTAAAAGGAAACTTAATAAATGACCTTTTCTATGCGCCAACTAAATCAAAAATGCTACTAAAAAGTTTCTATAAAGTTTTTGGTTATAATACGATATCTGATTGAATAATTACACAAAAGAAAACATCACATCGTAGTAAACCTAACACATTCCTCGCGCTCCGCTCAGAATCTAAAATAATAATAACATTCCGAGTGAATTATGTTCCGTATACCTAACCTAACCTAACCTAACCTACATAGATAAATAAATGAACAGAACGCTATTTAAATCTGTGTTTGTTGGACCGAATTTTTTAATCCGCGGTATCGTGATAACGGGAAACATAACTGTTCCAACGTGTTGGTTTTTTATATTGATTTATTCCGATTGCAAACGTAAATCTAAAAGAGGAGCACCCCCCCTCCCAAATGCCCTATAAAACTTTTTTTTTATACCCCGGATGCTCTTACATAGCCTACATGACTTTGTCGTAAATCCTGTTTTGAGTAATCGCCCCCTCCCACGGAGAAAATCTGGATCCACCCACGTCGGAAAACAATAAAATAAAATGTATGCCGCGAAACCTCGGTTAATTAGATATTTCGAAAACGGATATTGTTATAGTCGATTTGGCTATACAGACATCGGTTTTTAGTTTACTCCGCGCTATAGAATCGCAAGACTGCAACTCGAATCCGACCGGAAATCTACACTCCTCCAAGGCTCCGACTACGTATACAATAATAATAATATGCTATTCCCATCAAACATTGAAAAGAAAAAGACCAACAATATTGCGTATTATACTGTATTATGTGATAACGAACCGCTGTGGGAAAATACAGACGTACAGTTCATACAAATATCGTAATAATAACGCGTCGATATAGTACCTATATTATAATGCATAGTATTTAAAACACCGTTCTCGGTTTTCCGAACATCCGGTCAATTGAAATTTTCAACTATCCGTGTATAATGGTACGGTAATAATAACAATAATATACGGTATTTATGCATTTTACACGATGTACGAAAAAATCACAGTATCCGACGCGATTCCGGTACAACAATAGTGTACGATACACACACACACCGCACTCACGTTGTCGAAAAACACGCGTTTTTATGGTAATTTTATTCGTACGATATTCGTCAGAGATTGAATTATTGCATATACGTAAAGAATTATAGGTATCAATCATACACTACGCGGGATTTATGCATAAAGGTACGGCGGCGCGTATAACATTATTATATTTTTGCACCGGAACATTTATTTTTTTATCGTTTTATTATAAATAATTTAAATGTACAATATGTTAATGTGTATGATATACCTACTTCCTCTCCCGATAAATTACGGCGGCGAGCGACCGAGAAAATAATTGGATGTATCTATACTGTCTAGTATAAAATATAGGGCACACAGCAGTGGTATCTCGTTTGAATAAGCGCGTATAATTTTTTTTTTTTTCTGTTTTACCTACGTATTTCTTTTACGCAAAAAAACAACAGTCGAATACGAGCGTATATAATATTATAAAAACGTAAACAAAAAAAAAAAAAAAAAAAAACCATTGAAATAATCGTTTTGAATAAATAAAACGTATACATTTTATAACAACAGTAAATTAATAATAGTATAGTATTATGATTTTATTTTTTGTAAACCCACATATAGGTGCGGGGGCTGGGGAGTCAGGAGAGACGACGCACTGCATCCAATCGCAGATTTTCCGCCGTAGCATTTATTTTTTTTTCGCCCAATACGTTCGACAATATTATATGAATTTGTTCATACTACTACGCCTCTTCGTTATATTATCACTAGAGTTCACTATTGAATTTGCATATTTATATAGAATAGCCCGATAAATTGCTAGGTAAGAGACAAAAATTTATTTCAAGTTGTAACGAATTTGAAAACATAAAAAAAAAAATTAAACTTTTTAGCATATATTGAGGTTTTCACGAAAACACGCATTTTTTGTACGATAAACATTTTTTTATGCATATAACATGCTATATTCTGAATACGACGTGGAATATTTCTTATAATAATTAATAAATGTTTCCTGTACACTATCGAAATCAATTATTATCGACAAACGTCAAATAAAAATAAGATATTTGAAGAGAACATTCTGGATTTTGATTTTTTTTTTTTTAATAGTTTCCTAGACGGATCGTCATTACTCTGCGAACTAAACTGTCCACATATTGTGTCTTGCTGTCTCGTATGCGTGGTCAAAATTCAACATTTTATTTTTGTTTCAAATTTCATAAGTGTTTCATTTCGTAACAAAAATGTCGAAACAAATAACGAATGTTTTCGTTAAAACAATTACAATTATTATTTATGTACATTATTATACATATTATTTAAAATTAAAATAATAATTTAATTACATATTTGAGTCCATAAATCTATTTTGTACATATTTTCGTGCATTTTTGATGATATTTTAACGTATTTTTACATGCATATTTTCATTATTGTCAATGCAATAAATCCCTAACCTTAATTATCACTCACATTTTTAAATCCCTTACAAATTCTAGGGTTTATTAAACGGTTCTCTAATACGTGTACTCGTCGGCCAGCTGTCTCTGTTTGTACAGGACGCAGGACTTGTATCTCAATGTATGTAGGTAAACATCAAAAGATACACACGACAATTATTAATATTATACACAATATTATTATGCGTGTACGGGCAACCTCCGGCCAGCATCCGGGACCGGACACGCCACTGACTGGATCGCGGAGGGGCGCAAGCTCGTTCGCTGACGAGCCGCGGACAATTACTCGAAATCGTCATGCAAAACGTACGGTAATATCCGTTATGTGACTATTTGATATTTTGATAATAATTGTAGTATCAAAAAATTCAAATCGGCATAACCGGGTCCGCGGACGATGCCGCGCGCCAGTCGGACAAACGTGCAAAAAATACGCACGCAGTCGCCGTCAAAATAAACATAAACATATTAAGGTATAAGGTATTTGTTGAATATATTTTGTAAATTTATGATGATTTAATAAAAAAAACTCTTTGATACTGGGAATGGGAGCGGCCACTGTTATAGGTGAAAAGTCGAGAAGATAGGATACATAATGTATTACAGATGTAAACAACTATAAACTATTTCTGGCGGAAGACGATTTCGAGCGCTGTTCGGTAATACATAATTTGAAGTGCCGTAATTTTTTTTTTTGCGATTTTCGTTTAAATTTGATTTCAAAATGCTTATTGAAAAAAAAAAAAAGTCGTCCGATAATTTTGGAAATTTTACCACGTTTAGGTAAGTCTAATATAAGTATTAATATCAAGTTTCAAGTCTTTATGTATATTTATAACCATATCATAGCAAAAAAGAGTTTTGGCAATGACGCCGTAAGAAAGTAAATCAAAAAGGCAACAAAAAAGGAGTTTTGTAATTTTTCGATTAAATCATTTTTTCTGGTAGAAAACGTCGTCTGTGTTTTTATAAATCGTGAAATTGAACGTTTTCCTACGTTTCTTCTCACATAAATGCTTTTATTTAAAAAAATAACGTCGAAAATCAAAAAATGATATCTTTAAAGTACAAGTAAACAACTAGACAACTTGAGCTTTCGGGTAAAAGTTGCTACACGTAAAAATCGGAGAAAGTTCACTAGGAAAAAACATGTCCACAGACTAGAACAAAGAAAAAAAAAATAAATATCATTGTACAACCAATAGCTCGCTCGCTACTCTCGGAAACTAAAAGAGTTATATTTATACCTACTTATGAAATTTAATATTTTTTTCTTAAGATTTACTATTACGCGTTATCTCACGGACAACATAGATGAGGGATAAGGAAAGCACAGTCCGTTTATTATTATGCTTATGGTTCTTCCACAAACAATAAAACTCGGCATTATAATTTTAGTTTGTTTAATTAATAAATAATAATTAAGACTGTCCCGCTAACAATATTAAGTTATTAAGCTTGTTAGGTCCATAATTGATTTATTGTTTACAGTTTTACACTAGTATATCACTTGTTTTATCAATCAAACGTAGGTCTGAATAATGCCATCTAGTAGAGATCCGTATCGTAAAGTGACACACAACTGGGGTGAATGACCTAACATTTGTCTTCACAACAGTTGTACTGCCGAGATACGATACGGCATCTTTATATTGCTCAATGGTCTTAACACAAATAGATAACAGTGTTAGGAGACGATAATTTATTTGTCAAAACAATATTGATAAATGATGATAGAGCGTATAATGAATTTAATTATATATAATTAGAAGTGAATAAGTCAAATAATGAAATTAATAATAACAATTTAACAGGTACAATATAATTTAATAATTTATGTTCATGTATTATTTATTATCTCCAATATCTAAATACGTCTGTCAGTGATAACAATCCCAGAATATATCTTGTGATAATCCTTTTGCCTGGGTGCGAGGCGTTGATAAAAACAATCTTTCTCTCTTCCCCATTCTGACACATTTCTCTCTATGTTGTTGGTATAGCCATGGCCTATCCGTTCTTTAATATCTATGGTTTGACCGATTTGCACCGATACCAACTGACGCGAATTCGTCGATTTCGTAAGTTAATCGTATTGTTATGCGTAGAGCCGTAAACCGTAATATTATTACATCCGACGATCGAACGATGTCCACGGCTGTTTAACTAATATTAGGTATTCACGTCTACGCCCCCGGAGCCTCCGGTGCCCCCGAAGGACAAATTGCATATTAGAAGGGTTCGTAACAGGTTTCTTCCACATTATACAGCTTTTATGTTAAAATATCGTTCGTTCGTCGGTCTCTTGACATTCAAAGGCTTTCCGACCGCCGTGCGCCGCGTTACTGTCGATAATAAATTTATTTCGTCCTTTCTTAACGACTCCTTTGATGTACTCTCAAATTTCTCGCCAGTGCGCAGTTCCGCGAACCTACGGGAACACGACGTGCCGTTCTGCGATCCTTTCCATTCAACTGCTCATAGCCGGAATCGACCTCTACACCGTACATGATGCACGTTTTGCAATTTGAATGCATCATAGCTTTACTTCGAATTTAAGTTAAAATTTTGTGTTATCGTTATACAATAAATTGTCATAGTATTTGAATGTATTTTTGAAAAAAATATCGTAACTGGCGTCGTGTGTAATTAATATATAATAATAAAAAAAAAAAAAAAATCATTAGACCATAACGTCAAAACACGCACGAAATATTATTTATACTAAAGTTATTACTTACTTAATTATATATTGGGGAAATATCCTCTTCGGGTTTTTATAATAATGATAATTTATTTTTGTATATATTAGGGTGTTCCTTATGTGAGTTGTTTTAGAGTTCAAAATTCCTAAGTGAAAAAGCTAGTTCGTAAATTCCTGTATTTGTTTTTGCGTTTGTATTTTGACGCTTTACACGGTACCCCACGAGAGGTGAATTTTCCCATTTAAAATACGACTGTTTTTACAACGTTTAAGACTTTAATTTATCCCTGTACTATATCAGTATGTCCGAAAAATTCTAAACTGGCAGGAATCGACTAACAACACACCGAGGAAAAAAAAACTTATTTTGACAGTTGTAAAAAAAATAAATTTTAAAATAAGTAAAAACAAAAACATGTACAACTCCGTCAAAATTAGTTTTTTTTACACCTCAAAAAAAAAAAAAAAAAACCGAAATGATAGCAAGATTTTTTTTTTACAAATTATTTTGAATTAGTTTTTTCACTCAGGAACTTGATTTAAAAACGAACGCTCTAATATATATATATATACGTATATATAAAGAGTATATATTTATGAAAAAAAAAAAACAAACAAAACAAGATAATGGCAATAATAATAATTGTTGAAAATATTCAGCCCCATCACAAAATCATTTGAGCGTCGCCGGCTTATTTTTTTTAACTATATAGCACATTATAGAAACCTACCGTGAAACGGTGAACAATATTATGTATAAATATAACACGCGGGTGTCGATGTATACGTACAAATATTATAGTAAACAACAATACAACTCGCTTCAGCGATATCGGATATCCGATGGTATTCGTTTTCGAGTATTATACGCGTACGCGCGTATAACAGTAGCTGCTGTCTTTCTCGTTTTTTTTTTTGTTTACATATTTTTGACGGTTATTTATAATAATACGGTGCATAATATACCGACTTTTACACGCATCGCGCACACGTTATAGAATATTATAATAATACACACATAAGTATGTCGCATCTCTGATGAATAACGTAAAAAAAAAAAAAGAGCAAATATTACCGATGGGCGTGCCACTGTTTTAGGTTGGAAGTCGGGAAGGTATGATAAATTTGTATACATTATATAAATATAATCGTTACTAACGAAGTACGATTCCGACCGAAATTCGGTCAAAAATGTTTTGAAATTCCGGGATTTTTACTTAAAAAATGACTACATTTATGCTAACCTTCTTTTTATTATTTTACCACTAAATACAACTTATTACGAACTTCTTTTAAAAATGTCAAGCATTTCAGCTTGGCCAAAAAAAAAAAAAACAAAAGAAAACTAGAAAATGTCAATAAATAGCTCAAAAATCGCCACAATGTTTTGAAATTTTTAGCACGTCAAAATTATTTTATCAAAATGTTAGGGCTTTAAAATTATATTTTATCAAATCACAAAATTAAAAACAATCAAACCGCTATTTTCGTAACATTTCCAATTTTCCTAGTTTTCACGATTCATTAGTGTTACACTTTTAGGTACTACTGCAGTATATTGTATCTTATAATATCATCTATGGTTATCTTGTGTTGTTGGTCTCTCGCTATGATGTTAATGTCCACACGCACGGTATGCGCTCAATGCTCATCTGAACGTCGGTTTAAAATTGTACTAGTCCTTTTTCGGAACATATGCTTGTCGTATTCTGTATCATCACAATGAACTTAATAATTAAGATAATCAAAAAACAATTAACGCTCAAACTACACGAAATTTCGTGTAGAAAAACCAAATCGAATATAATGAAACTTTTACTGTCGAAAATTTTTCCGTTTTTCCATTTATTTTCCAGTTATAACGGTAGAAAAAATGACCTCTTCAATACATTAACTACATTCAAAATTCTACAAAAAAAAAACTTTCTTGTAGTTTTTTAAACGGACCAAAATGTTTGGTAAAAAAATAAAATTGTTCACAAACACATAGTAAAACTATTATACTGCAGTGCGATTTAAAACTACCGTAAAATGTAAAGTATTTCAGCCAGATAAAATTAAATTGAAATTAGGCTCCTACCTCTCCACCAATTTCAATCATTCTGACCTTCTGCCCCCCGTCAGTAAGATCGGAGCTTCCAAAATTGCAAGTATATATGTTGATCGTTGAGTTTACATTCAATATTTCAACCACTACGTTGCGCGCATCACGCAATTAGCAATAACACCTACTTTTAACATCGAATTTGATAAGTGTAAATTTTGCATGCATTTTATTAACTAAGTAATAAAATTTGATTCTATCTCAAAAATCGCTCTGGAATTTCCGATTTTTAAATTTAGTTCGTTTTTACCGTCTTTTGAACGTCGTTAAACTTGCAAACATTTTCCCCGAAGCGTGTTGTTTTTTTTTTCAATTGCATTACTTTTCAACAGGGAAAAGAAAAATAATATTATTTTTACACAAAATAAAGACTACCTTATTGTTTTGATACGCAGCGACCAAGTATATCCGCAAACATTAATTTACTTTAAGACAATAAGAGGGTTAATTATGTTTTCTATACCCCTATAACAGTCTCTACTTTTTTCCCGCATACGCCTCAGAAGTTTACTAATTTAACAAAAAGATAATACAACGAGTTTTCGTAAACATCTTACCTATATTATTCTTTTATTTCGTTCAACGCGGTAATTGCAAATTTCATACAAACATAAAAGTATACTTAAAAACAATATTTAATAAAACTAAGTAGGTATCCACTACCTATCTCATTGCGCACAAATGTGTAAACACAAAAACAAAAAATTAATATTAATAACGTTTTTGCGCGGAAGCGAATAAAAATATCAAACTTTTGCGTAAGGTATAGTATTTTCTGGTATCGAATCGGATTTAACTTAAAAACGAAAACTAAAACCAATTTCCATAGATTACTATAGATTCCATAGATTTTAGATTCGGAGTGCTTTTCCAATAATGTTTATTTTTTTTTATTTTTTTTTTCTGTGAGCAACTTTTTTACCAGATTTTTGCTCCGATGCATAAGGTGTACCATCTTTGCTAAAAGGAAATTTTATCTGAGTGGTACCTTTAAGATCATTTTTTGATTTTCTCGTGGATTTTCATAATAAATGGGAAAAACCCGAAAATAGCGTAGGAAAAACGGGAAAATGTACGTATATGTGTGAAAGAAACCTCGCTCCAAATCGAATTTTTTTTAACAATGGTTTATCGTTGCATATCCAGATATAAATTAAATTCTCTTTTACATCCTACCTTTCCAAACTCTCACCAATAATAATGGCCCACCAATCGTGTGAAGTGTGTGCGTCTTTTTTTTCATGGTGTGTTCAATATCAAACGATTTTCCGTATAATTCTTATTCTGCGATTCGTTCAAAATGTTATTATTGTATATGAAGCCCGAGCTTTGTAGTCTGAAAATAATATAGTTTTTTCTCGGGCGTGCTTATAACCAGTTTCAAAAAAACACTGGCCCGCTCGGTGACGACGCGGACGGCCTGTATCTCATTTTTTGTACTCTTTTGAATTTTCAACTTTTATAAAACGTTTCAATAGTGTATTGTTTGCTCATTATTCGACGTATTTCATAACGATATCTATTTGTGCGGGCAGTGTAATAAAATGCCTTCTTTGCGCCGTCCGCAACACATTAAACGCATGAACCAATATTTGCACGCCACGTTATTTGCTTAAAATTCTTGTTTGTAATTTTGCAGGAACCATGCTTTTATGCAAACTATGAACAACGTTAAAAGCGATGTACAATAATACGGCGCTGGTGCTGTTGCAAACACTGCGAAATAACTGTACCTGTGCAACGCGTCTCTTTAGCAGTTGCACACGCCACACTCCGCACCGCGGTTAGGCCAATGTAGTCGTTGGACGGTTTGAAAGATATAGTGCCCAGGATAATTTAATTGATACACTGAAAATAACTTTAAATCATTGCAATTAAAAAACGACTCTGAGATGAATAGTATTAGAATATCATTAGTCGGAGCGTAGCGAGAGGTTTGTTGGTTATACTAGGATGTGTGTTTATTTTTGATTCAATTTTTTTAAAACATTTGAGCCACTTACAAGCTATTTATAGACATTTTAATTTTTATTTGGTAGATATTCTATGGACAAAATTGTTAAAATTGACAAAACTAAACAGAAATACTAGATAATTTAACAGGATATTCATTATTGGTGGTCAAAATAAACAGTTGAGTTTAGAGTAGGTACTATTTTTTTTTTTATTTTTTTTTTTTTTATAAAAGTTTTATCATCAAATTTTGACAAAAATCATAAATATTACGGTCTTTCAAAATAACTGAACTCCACTCAGAATCGATTTCGTTTGTAATAATATATCGTTGTGTTCGGAGTAAATTCTTGTCTGTATCCTACCTTTCCATCTTCTCACCTTTAACAATAGGACACCCGATCAAGTATCTTTCTCTACGATATCAGCCCTTTTTTTTTTTTCCATTTTTGATTTCTAAAATAATGGTAGCCATTTGTTTGGATTTAAAATACACCAAACGTATTCGATTTGAACTTAAAACTAATTGTTTATTAACATCAAACTCGTTTAACGTATTTAGTGGAGTCTGGGTAGGTCAGTAAACTCATGCCGGAGCGATTATTTAGAATTTTTCGCGAGGTGAATCTTCTCGCAAAGCTTTCGAGTGGCGGATCTGGTAAACGAAAGTTGAATAATTTAACACGTCGGGAAAACGAGAGGAGAAAACCCACCAATGGGTATAGTTCCGCACGCGGTCGTTTTAGGTTAGGCCGGTTACTGGTTATTTATGGTTTTCGAAATCGTTGAACAACAACAGCAGCAGCCGGCAGCTGCACAGTCGGTGCGCGCGTAATTAAGAGAAATTCACTACTGCCTGCACGACTATTATACCGGGGAAAACCCTCGAATTGCGGAAAGGCGGTTTTTGAAACTTGCAACAACACACGCACGTACTTCGGACGTACTTAATGGAAGTGTATATAGGCCGCGTGCGTCTGTGTGTGCGTGCGTGTGTATGCGGTTCCGACATGGTTTTACTCGGACCTCGCACACACACGGAATGTTTTACGGTCTTTGAAACGCGAACTCGTATTACACACACACACACACACACACACACACACAATCCAGATACGAACACTTCGCTAAATAATACAACTATACCGCGGTATATTCAAGCTAATGACCACGCCGCTATTAACTAAATATTACAATATTATTATACCGTTTTACACGTATTATAGATATTTCTATAATAAGGGTGTTACAACATATAAATGCACGCGAGACCGGAGAGCCCTGGTCCGCAACCACGTCGCCGCGGTGCGTCGTGCGTTACAATAATATGCGTCTAAACGGGCCGGTTGCTCGACGCGGCCTGTAATAATATTAAGCTTTCGCGGGCGTTCGGCGACCGTCGCGGTACGCAATAACATAATAACATAATATTGTCCCGTATGTTCCTGCACTAAAATTATACTCGTTACCATACATTATATGTTGCACCGTAATCTCGAACACGGTTAAACCCTCATTTTGCCGGAACGTGGACAGCCCTTACTCCTAGTCAAACGGAAAAAGCCGACATCGAAGCCTTTAAATAATTTTCGTTCGGGGCAACGGCGGATCGAAACGTTGCTATTTCGAGTGAGCGAAACCGCGCATAACAATGATACCTAATATCCTTATATTTTACCACAATACAAGAAAAAATCACGCTACGGCGTTTGGAGGAGGGGGAGGGGGAATTACTCTATTGCGCCTCCCCCGCTGGTACCGGAGCAGAGCTTTACGGACTGCGATAAGGTCCCTCGTATAATATAGATGCACAGAAGTCGGTATGGAACGTGCTTAGGATAATTGGACGTTTTACAAGGTGTATCGCTTATTGGGTAACGGCAATAATCGAAGGAAGAATTGATGGGAAAGCGGGGTAAAGAACAACATAGGATGCCACCGTTTATACAGCAAATCGCCGAAGACATTGAACACATTTACTTGAATAATTTCCATGAGATATGAGTGCACTGTAAAAGTATAAAACAATTTTTAGACGTAATAATAACTGAACTATCATTGTAAATAATAACTGTATACCGTCGATTTTAGAACCGCAACCACGGTAAATTTATGTAGCAAAATGTATGCGACAATGCATGAATAACTCGAGTCTCGAATTTCATGAAACGCCCCACGGAAGAAGATAAACAGCACTGGAAACGATCACCGGTAAGGTGGCCAGAAAACTAAACGCATAATACGTAGCTCGTAAGGGAAACAAAAAGTATTCGTACGTATACAAAACATTTGTATACATGTCCGTATACAAATACAAAACCGTACGGAAAAAAAGCGGTTTCTCCGTACAGAAACCAATCGTACGTCGAACAGAATACGCCCCTACAACAGAACCTTTGTATGGATTGAGTGAACAATATTCCATTGAAAATATACTTCATTTGTTCGAGACGGACGACTTGTATAGCCATAAAGGTGAATAATTAATGTAATACGAAGTAACGGATATTTACGATACCGGGATATCTCAATCTGACGTTAAAAAACCAGCGGGTAAACTATTTTTAAGTATAGTGATTCCCGAGGAAATTATACTTTCAGCGACCGAAATCAAATCAAATTCATATTTTAGGATACGACTGAAGGAGGGACCGGAAAAGGAGTTACCTACGTCGTTACGAAACTCGAGAATTGTAAATAACTTTAAAATTACAGATATTATAAAAGTGTAATAAAGAAACCTATAGTTTACCTTATTGTGATTCTTATAAAACACTAATATTGTTATTAAGGCGCAACAACACAATACATTTCTTACTGAAAAACTATGAGGGATGTACCAAATTGTCGAATCCAATATACATTATTTTCAACAAATATCATTATACTATTTTGTCCCGAACTGTTTAGCCCCCCATAAGATTGAAAAACCTATCAAAAATAGTGAGCCCCAATGAAATGTTAAAAACCCGGCGTCTATAGTACCGAATGCAAAATTAATATGAACTTGATGAAAAATAATACCCCACCAAACTTATTAGAATGAAACTCGTCAAATTGGAATGAAAACGATAGATAAATATGAAAACGACGTAAAATGTTTTTACTAATCTGCAAGTATTATGCACATGCAATAGTTTTAACTTAACTTTCCAATCGTAAAATATTCCTGAAATTCTAATAACAACGTGTCAATTACCTATACCGAAGCAACATAAAACTATATTTTATAGGAAATTAAATTAAATTTCTTTCTGTAGTTATACATAATTTATGACTAAAAGATAATAAAAATATTTGTTTAAAAAGTAAAACCTACCCGTATCGTATTTCATATTTCAAATAATAAAACGTTTTTTTTTTTTTTTTTGTTCACAAATATATAATATTTATTTTATTATCAACGCATATTAATATTTTTTTATTAAATTCGACATTTTTTTTCTTTATAGTGTATATTTTATTTGCGTTGCATTATTAAAAAGACAAAAATAAACGTATTATTTAACGTGGTAATATGAAAAATAAAAAAAAAACCAACATCGTGGTACAGTAAATAATACATTCCTACGCAAAGAATCTAAAACAAAGAGTTCATATTTTCAAGAGAAAATGTTAAATCGCTACAGATCTTGTATATTCAAGTTTTAGGTTACAAAACTTACATAGTTTCCTATACCGATCAAAGTAAATTAACACCTGAATGAGTTCTTGGAATTACTCTATAATTTTTGAGAAAATTATACGTTAAATCATTACCGCTTTTGACATATTAAACTTAACATCTTATAACTTTTCCAATAACAAATATTTCATAATATAACGGTACGACAGAGGCGTCTTCAGTTCAACTCCACGGGAAGGGGGCGAATATGTTTTGTTTAACAGTGTTACAATAACCAATAGGGATTATAAATTTAAATTCTCGGCTTAAATCGAATATTTATTGTAAGAGTCTGACACATTGCTGTAAAACTTCGCGCTCTTTAAAACGTTACTGAATCCTTAACGAGTTGCGAACCTTATGTAAAGTTCAGTTTTTATCGATTTTAACCGACGCGAATGTTTATGTTTTCCTATCGGGAGAACAGAAAAGTTTTCGAAAAACAAAAATAACGAATATTTCTCGTTTAACGGCCAGAGAAAATTACTTTGAAAAAATCAATACATCCTCACACACAGGAGGACCGAAAATGTTTATGCCCGTGTATGACAATTTATCCCTAAAGAGTCTCCTGATGAAAAACGTTCGCACGCGAATCGAATAAATCGCGAAATTGACGACTTTTCGAAATTGGCCCTTCCGGTAACGCGCGTAATAATTTTCGACAAACAAATCCAATATCGAACATTCATCTGCCGATGTTTTCTACCCGTTGCATACCTAGTAACTTTTTTTTTGTCGTATGTTTTTCAACATAAACTATCGCTAAAACCGGTCGACTTAAATTCCGGTACGCGTCGTCGAGCGTAATTATTACTAGGGTCGGATATTTATGCGCTAAAAAATTACCAATATGCACTAGAAATCATAAAATATACACGTTTAGCTGAAAAACACCGAAATATGCGCAAAAAAATATATTTTACCTTCAGTATTTAATTTGTATTAGTAGTTTTTTTTTAATAGGTTGTTATTTTTATTTAATATTTTTTTTTAATATTACATATTGCTTTACAACAAAAACGTTACACTGTAATACAATGGTTTTTTGTAATTTGTTCCAATTTTATGCTTTTTTGCTTTATAGTTCGTTATTAGTTTAAATCGTTTTCAAAAAAAAATCGTAAAATGTACTGAATTGTGCATTTGAAATCCATAAAATATGCGAAGCAAAAATAATATTATTCGATTCGGCGGAACGCGAATCAAATTCGTCTCCGGGTCAACGTTAAATTCGCCGGGACGATAACGTTATAATGTCCTGTAATCGCAGCGCTTTCCGCGTGTACACCGTACACCTAGTTAACAATTATATTACGTTGGCGACGCGACAGTAGAAAAACCGTTACGGTCGCGCGGGTCGCGGTGTGATACCCACGAAATAAATGTATGTATCGCCCAGTATGCACACGCATTATTATTGTAAACGCGAACGAAATGTCTTGCGAACAATGCGCGTGCGCCGCGATACGATTAGCTGTACGCGAACAAAGGACGAAACGAACAATTGTATCTTATCTTTACGGGTATGCTATTTTTATTTTTTTTTTCTTGTCGGATTTTCGCTCCAAAAACGACCGTCCCGTCGTACGCGGCGATCAGTTTGTGAACGGACGCCACTCGAATCCGACCGGTACGATAATATAATTGCAGTGTAATAATAATAATAATAAAAAAAAAAGTAAAAATAATAATAATACCTTATATCTAATAGCGTCCAGAGATCATTATGATTCGGGCGAAATACCTGCGGGCCGTTTGCATTTTATCCGTAGCCGTAGCCCAGCCGCCGCCGGTAAGATTACGAATATCGAAAACGATTTACCCGCAACACGGCAGTTGTTATTATTATTGTTATTATCATCGTCGTTGTTGTTGTATATGATATTTTCCATTGCGTTTCTTATTGTTGGTGTTATTACGCTCGTATTATCGTAATTTTCCCATTCAACAGCGGTTCACTCTACAGCGAGGGGATTGGAGGGGGGGGGTGGTGATGCAGTACCCATATATAATAACAATAATAATAATACGATATTATAGCCGCACAATATTGTACATCCCTCCGAACGCGTACAGGTACTGGTATTGTACAGGTTACCCGCCTTCGTGGAAATTCCTCAAAAGACGGTTTCACCGGTATCAACAGGTACGATTTTATAACCGATCCATTTTATTATTATTAAGGACGCAACGATATAATAATATACCTGCCCTTTATTGTCGTCGACATCCAGCATTTCCAGTATTTTTACATTTTTTTTTTTTTCCCCCCCGAAATAGTTACCGGTCAATACACAATAAATTATACTTAAACTGACACGAAATATCTCTGTAATTCAATAAACACGCGACCGTTTTCAATTCCAAAAATGCATGCCTACACACCTACGTTTAGTCTCTGCGTGTAGCTGTATATAATAATATACACGAGACCGTATTGGTTGTTATACGTTTTTCATTGGTAACATTTTGTTTGCGATTACAATGACTTTCACGTTTCACAATATTACATAAAATACCGCGACAACAACAAAATCATCAGTCATCTGGTCTTATGAACCGAAAACCGAGGATGTCCGAAACTAATACGGTCTGTAAAATTCGTATTTTTATTTCAACTATTTCCGTCGTTAAAAGCAATAAAAATCTATATTGAAAATACCTTGTATTATGTACAAACAAAATTAACTTTGTTAAAAACAAAAAAAAAACATGTTTTTCAAATAAATGATCATCGTAAGCGTAACAGTTTAGCAATCGTCAGATTTGATGTATAATTTTAATTTAAAACAAACCTGTGATCATTTTAACGTTAACTCTTCGTAATGACGATGAAAGTGCATTAAATGTATTAAAACATATTTGTTTTAAAAAAAAAAAATTTTTGGTTACTGAGTGTAACAAAGAATGTATTGGTTTTAGAAAAATGTTTGTTTTAATTTTTATTTGTTGACTTTATAAAGCTTATAAGCTTCAGTTATCGGTAATTATTTTTACAGTAAACATATTCAGCATGTGCATACATATTTTTCTAAAAACCGATCAATACTATACAGTATTAAATTTTAAGATTTTGAAAGATCATATTGATAACAAAACATTATGTACTATGAATATATTTATTGTAGTATCCAAGAAAATTATGGATGAGACGACGTTTTACTTGTCCCATCTGGCGACTCGCCACTGCCTCCTCTGTCTGTCTTAACTGTACTCAAGTTTAAACCGCTCGTAACACTTAACAATACAATACTCCCACCTCTTATAGTGGTCATTTTCGTGTTTGGTTGTTTTCGATTTCAGTCCCTTGATCGTTGCTTTCTTCGGGCATGCTCTGTTCATTTCAAAAGAGATCTTTGAATTGACCAAAAATTATTCTTTCAAGAACGGCGCTTTTCTTCCGGTTTTTCGAAAAACTACGCTTCTGAGCCAGAAACAACACCACCGGGCGTATTAACGTCATGTATATGTCTGAACTTTCAAATGCATTAGTATTTATTTATCGATAGAGTTTGTCGTAAAAATATAAATATGCTCTTGTTTAAAAGTTTAGCTTTTAAAAACCTAAATAACGCAAGTACGTGTGCCTATAGTTTTCAAATTCGAACTATGAAAATAACCCTTATCGTGAAAACGTTTATTCGCGGTAGTTACATGGCCATCATTATATAGATTTAAAACAGATTAACCGTGGTTATGGGTAAGTATATTATACGTATAATCGAGGGGGTTATTGTTTATACTGCGTTAACAGTTCACCACTGCTGCAGTGCCGCAAGATTCAAAATGGAACTCTGCCAAAAGTCAAAATGGTCTCGGGAAATTCGCTTGTATTATATAATACACACATTCACGATTTAAATCTTGTGATTCCGACCAAACTCGAACCTTTAATCGCATTTCATTCGAAAACAATCTCACGGATTTTGGACTTTGCAGTTGCCGCAGTAGATAGTTGAATAGTTCTCCAACCCGGGGAATTATAATAATATTATGTCCTGTATGAATTTAAACTTGGTAAAAATTTTGTAAATCATTTCCAGAAAAATCGAAAATGTCATAATTATTTTGACGGAAAATCGTATGAAATTTTTTTTTTTATATTTTTGTTTGTTCGCACTCAGCATTTTTCATTTTTCTATAATATTTTACTGCTATACGGTAATACGTATCGTTCTCGAAAGATGTTGCATTTATTATAATGCTCGTATATTCTCGACCGTTTTGCATATCCGATGTTTTGTAATAATATTTTAACTTTATACGTTCGCGTAATCCGAGAAAGACAACAATGGTTAATAAGTATAATAACTCCTCGTGTGCTGTCGCGTGACCTGACTAGGTACCTATTAATTCGTAAAAATGAACTTTATAAATTTGAAATTATAATATTAATATACCTATATAGTAATTGACAGTGGCGTAGCTAGACATTAAATTTTGAGAAGGTTGAAATTATCTAACAATATAAATCACTTTATTGATGATATTTTTGATAATAATAATGTTGGTGTCTCTAATAAATATCTTAAATAAAATACACTTTTATAAACGCAAATTATTAACTGATTAATATTAACTTATATTTACTTAATAATATTAACTTAGTAGGGTTCAGGACTTATATCACTTTAAAACATGATAATAAGCGCTAAAATATGCAATGAAATTTTTTTAGGTGGGCGTTTTTATATTGTGTTCAGATGTAACTTTGTAATTTTATTGTGCGAATATAGCATATAACATACATAACATATTATGCACTTGTTATTACACACATTATTTTCTTAATAATCATCTTATCTACGTAACACAACACATCTTGTAGATATCTGATGTATAACTGCATATAGTAAAAATTATAATTTTTGTTATATATATATGGTCAATGGGAGAGGGGAGTGTTTGAACACCAAAAATTACTCTCTTGCAGGGGAGGGGGCGTGAAATAAAACGAAATTCTCAAAATGTATGCTAAGTTAAAGTTTAAATTAAAATTATTAGTTCATATTTTTTTTTTCGGGGGAGGGATCAAGTGCCCCGTCTTGCCCATCCTTACAGCCGTCCATGCCAATATTGTAATTTATAATACGCACCGTCATAGTATAGAATTACTATATAACATTATAAAGTAGGTATTGTTAATGGACGTTCTTTGTTATTTCACATGCGGTACAAAAATATTCGCAAAAGTGTATAAACATGACAATATAATAATCATATTATTATAAACATAAATATTTCAATTGCTGTGTACATTATATACACGTGATCATCAATCAATTTCGGATTTTTTTATTTATTTTTTTATTTTTTTTTAATTATGGCTTAGGTATTACTTATACCTATAATATACATACTGAACATTGTTTAGGAATAATGAACTTATATAATATACTCGTAATTGAAAAAAAAACTAACAATTTTCATTAGTACCGCATATTTTACTAAACTAAACTAAACTAAACTAAACTAAACGAAAGCCCGGGTACAAAACCAAGAACAGCGTCTGCAGATATTTGCGAGGCCTTGGAAAAAACATTGTTACGATATACTGTGGTCGATATCAAGTAGACTTGACGAAAAAATCAATTATCATAATTCTCATGGCTTCACTAGATTAATCCGGTACGTTGCAAATTAAACACGTTTAAATGTCTGTGTCACCGACATTTCGACATTTCATAGACACTACAGTGTGCGTATTACAAAGAAAGAAAATCATAATTTTCACACCCTTTAAAAAAAAATTTCTTCCGTTAAGACAACAAAAATGACTTTTCCGACGGAAGATAATAATAATGTAACATTTTAAATAATATTATAGTCAGATGTGAATTAGGAAATCAGATTACTATTACTAACTATTATCTATATGCTATGTTTTAAAATGTTTTGTTTGAGGATCTTGGACAATTAATGTCCATTCTACGGCAACAAACCTCTTATGTTACATACTATTATGTACCCGAACGAGAACTTTAATACGTAAACTATGTAAAAGTGACGCCTCGTTGCGGCTCGTAAACACTCGGAATACATAGACGCTTATAATACAGTCATGATACGCGGTGGTGGCGTCTAACATTGCGTTTTTCATTTAATAAAATATGTTCAGATAAATTCGTATGCGTTACGAAACGCGCGTGTGTTCTTGATAAGGAATACGAGAAAAATACAATTTCCTAAGTGCTTTAGGAGAGAAAATACTTACAATAATATTCGATTACAGTTGATGGGATCGTACGTGTTGAGTTACACCCTGCAACGTCTCGAACATGTATACATCAAAACGTCTAAAATTAAAGCCCACGTGTGTCGTGAGACAAAATATTATATCCGTTGTTTATACCTATTACTCGCAATCTCTTCTTCTGTTTGGCTTTGACCCTTAAAACCATATAGCAGAATACAAAACCTCCTCTGTTCTCTTCAACTTCTCTCAGTTGAATTTCCGTTATTCCACTATTTTAATCATATCGTTCTAAACACACTCTTCTCGGCTCGATCTCGATCTCCCTAAATACCTTTCTCCGTAGGGTCTTTTTCAACCACCTACTCAGCATACAAATCCATGTTTACGACAGATATGAACACATATGGGACTTTCACATCAGCCATATTTTAGCAATCTCTCTAACTATACATAAGGCCTTAATTGGTAGTGAACTTTAAGTTAATCATAATATTGTAATCACCTCCGGTGATTTGGACATCAAAAGTTTAACTTAATTTTTTTTTTCTCAAAATCGCGCTGATCTCAGTCCTTCGGATTTTCCCAATCAAATGAAAACAATTCGCACTAATATCGTATAGTAATATACATTGTTATAGACAAAGGTACCTACCTTATACCTGAATACTATCGTATAAATAATGACATCATGCGTGGGCTCTTTCGCTGCAGATAAAAGCGACAATAAGAGACATCGTCGTCACCGACGGGATTAAAACTTCCGTAACGTCATTAAAACGTAATATTATTATTCGAATGTAGACGGAAACTAAATACAAAACTTGCACGTTATGTGTGAGGGTGTGTGTAGCCGCGAATGTTCGTCCATTTGGAAAACGGTGCAGTTATACTGCACACGGCAAATAGATGTAAAAGAGATTAGGTATGATATAATTGGAATTGCACTAATACGCGGTTTGCGCATACTATGGCATTAGTGCGCGTCTAGTTAAGTTAGAGAATGCATTTATGCGACAACTTGATTCTATATTTAAAACAATACGAGGTATATCATGTAGAAAACGTCTTTATGATTTGCGTGTCAATGAACACGAACACGAATCTGTGACGAAGAAAAGGGACGAACGCACATGTTTTTCTTTTTAAATGATATTTCGATAGAGATAAAAACCAAACACCGTATAAAATATTAGATAATATGAATAATAATACACCAGTATATATACAATGATACTCGATATTCGTGGTATCGATACTTGGCTTAACTTCGATGATTCCGGTCTCCTCGTCACATGTCTCCAATTATCTTCACTTTCACGGAAAATTTTTATCTACGATACTCCCGTCATCTCCCGAATCTCCTTGTTTTTCCTCCTACGCCAGCATTCCAGTGCACTGTTTCATCGCATACCGGACCATAGATAATTCTCAGTATTTTGTTTTCTAATGTGAAGACTTCATTGTCAAAATAATCCTTAATAATATTACAGCAACACGAAAAGCCATACAATTGATTTTTAATAGTGTTATATTTATATTTGTTGGTTATATTTACGCAACTCGAGTATAGTAGGCACTGGCAGTAATTTTCGTCCCGAGGGAACGTGTTGTGTAATCATTGGAACGATTTTTCGGGGACCGCTAAGAATATAGGTATAATTAATTACCGGTAAAATACGCACGTTAATAGCATAAAATGGTACTCACTACGCAAAGACAGTACATAATAATCATTTTTTTAAGTACTGGCGCGTATAGTTAACTGCAGTATAGCGTCCCGAATGACTTCTCTAGAAAACATCGGCGTATATGGCGTGTGACTACATTTTGTTCGAGCCATTGACGTTAATAAGGCGAAAAACCGCATGCATAAATATATTATATACGTATATACCTATACAGTGCGACAATCGTCATTTAAATAAAATAATATATAGGTCGGCCAACCGATAAATATAAAATTTTCGCCCTTCCCCTCCCCTCGGTAAATTTGTATCATAATAATAAATTGTAATCGTGAGACGATCGTCGTCATATTTTTCGTTTCGCTCTAAAATTGCCATTTATAGCGTACGTACAAATACGTGTGATAGCTATAATACCTAATTCGAATATCAACAACGGAACAGGGGATTTTTCGCTTTTCGTTTATCGGTTTTGTGCAGTGTGCCAGTGTATACCTGTTTGCGTTACGCGTGTATAGTTATATACCAATATTGAAATAAATTATATTGATAATTGATAAGCTTAAGCTATTGGAGAGACTTACATTTTTATCAATATGTATTTTTGAAAATTTTCATAAGGTTTCAGAAAATAACGAGTTTTTCAAAATCAACCTTTTGGCACTTAGTCCGTTTTTGATTTCAAGTCTCCGTTTATCTTGTGTATTATCGGATCAATTTCACGAGGAGAGGGGCAAAGCAAGCAAAATATTCAAAAATTCAATGAGATGATGGTTTAAAAACAATTATTTTTTTTTTTTTGAAATTATCACCGCGTAGGTTTTTCAAGCCACGCACATTGCAAAACTTGGAAAAACTCGAAACTCTATAGTAAAACAATATATAATCAGACAGCGACGTTACAATAATCGAGTTTGACGAGGGCACGTTATACAATAATATACTAATATTTTAACGCACATAATTATTTTTACAAACCGTACAATAATAATATAAATCATAAAATAAAAAATACGGACACACTTCGCACGTAGATGAGCCACTGTTGTGGTAGAGAGGAAATTTAATGCAATGATTCTGAGCGAAGTTCGGTTAATAATGTGGCTTTGTCAATAATACATATTATATATGTCGTATTATGGTAAAATAATTCCAACGTGTTATGCATTTTCTTTAATGAAATTTTATCTATTTTCACGTTTTTCAAACGGGTTTTCCCAATTATTATGTAAACAGCTGGAAAAATCAAAAAATGACCCGCTTAAAATATCATGCCACTCAGATTTCCCTTCAGAAAAAGTGCTATCGTTGTAAATCGGAGCGAAATTTCGTAGACAAATTTTTCACAGACGAACAAAAAAAAAAACATCATTGTAAAACCAATACATCAATTCTCGTTCTGCTCAGAATCTAAAATCAATTCAAAGCGCACGAAAAAAATATCAACTAAATAATTTTAGTTGAAATGTATTTATTTAAATTAACTAAATTTTAATAAGATACACTTAAAACGTTCCTCACATTATACATTATTATAGACTACAGAATTATTATTAGTATTTTAGTTATATCTACGGTAATAATACAGATACATTAACCATAATTGTTTTAGTTTCATATTTCTATAAAATTTGATTATACTATCACACACGTACGTAAATTCGATTTAAAACTTTTTTATTTGTTTTTAATTTAAATTTATATGTAATTAAACGATAAACATTGTTATCAGTAACCTGAAGATGGTAAACATACCGAAACTGAGTAGTTACGAAAATATTAACTTGAAATACACTCTAAGTATAGTTTTTTCAAACAATTTTTGTATACATAATTTTCATACAATTTTTATATATAATTGAATAGTCGGTACTGATAAAATCGTAGTTATTTTCGGTGTGTACCCTGATTTTCCCGTTTTTCTTTTTGTAGTTACACACATTTCTTTTCCAGATGGAGAATTCCCTCTCGTCCTCTATATTCGTCGCAAGAATACCTAATATAATATATTATACCTTTTTTTTTCGTCCCATTTCGAAGCACCTCCGTACCTATATATGCATAGTAAACGCACAAAAAACGTAATAACGTTTCGCCGGGGAATCGCGATCCATATAAACGACTTTCGACGTTCGCTCTTAAACGTTTTTACCATTCGATTTTCGAGTTCAAATCGGTACAGTATGGCGACGACGACGACGACGGTATAGTAATAATGACGATGCGCTGCAGCAGCTGCAGTTGTTGTCGTGTATTTTTTTTTTCCTCGTGAAACATCGACTCAATATTGTTACATCGGAAGAGACAGAGACTGATGCGAATGCGAACCACTCTTACTGTAAAACGGTTTATTAACTCCGTAAGAAGGTACGTTACGTTTTTCCGGGAGAGGTTATTTGTTTCGCCTTCGCGGCACATCATATATATTTACATTTTTACACCCGACTGACAAACGATTCGTAAAATTAACCATATTATACTTTACAACAAGTTACTGCACTTCATTTATACATTACGTGTCCATACCTACGATACTGCAATCGATATTATTTACGCGTATATAAATATTATACGCATTTCACGGTGCGTAACACTTTATCAATATAGTTATACATTATTTTTCTTGGAGTTATCGGCCACTGGGACCATCCCGTCGCCTACCCTATCCTCCAATCATCCCTGTCAGCTGCTCTTAATTTTCAGTCCAGTACTCTATTTAGAAATTCTTTGTTTCTCCTTACCGCATCTTTATTTCTTAAACGAAAACGTCCAAGACGTTTCTTTCCTTCCGGGTTCTTATTACCATGCATACAAGTGAATTCTGGCTTCGTTAAGCGTGATCTGCCCACTGCAATTGACTACTCTGAATTGTATCAGATATAATATGTTTTGTTTTTGAAGGAATCTCTCAATCTTGTTATCCTATATAGTAAATCTATATTAAATAATCGGTAAAAAAAAAAAAAAACTCGATTTATATATTACAAAAAGTTCTCATGTAGAAATGGTCTCGGGAGCCATGGGATTTTATTCCAATCTAAAATCAACACGCTCGTGTATACACGTATTTTCTGTACGAGAAACATAGTTTGCTAAACAGTGCGTGTACCTGCTGCAATATTTAGTGTGAAAACTAGAACAAGTAAAGCGCCGAACGGTAATAACTAGTAAGTAAGTAAAGGCGTGTTCCTGAGTCTCTTGTAGTTAGTATTTGTGGCCACTGGTCAAAAGTATTTGAAAAAAAAAATTGTTTTATCATTATTGTACTACTGCAGTTACGTACACAAGCCATGCCATATAAAACAATACAAAACTACACAAATAGAAATCGTCATCATTTAAAAGTTAACATAATATAAAACGATTGAAGTTTTACTTATGGAAATTATAAATGTACTTACCGACTCCATCAGGGTTCTCCGAATTCATAACGCTTTTGTACGATAACTACTACAAGGTATATAAATTATAAAATTAAAATGTTTAAATTTGTATCAGAAAAAGTATAAAACTGTATTCTTTTTCAAAAAATTCAAACCAAGTATTATAAGCTCAATTCAAATTTATTTCACATTTAACTATTTTCTCTTGGTAATACTGTAATAGCGTATGTATACCTAATAATAAATATTTTTTTTATCTTTTTATGTGCACGTAGTAAGTATACATTTACTAATGAAAACCCAGTAAACATTGCGAGATATTCTTGAAAAATAGAAGAAAATACACTGTGAATATATTAAATTACACCTCGAGTCTCGAAGAATGTTCGTAATAAAATTCTATATAGTTGGAAACCAATAAAAATAAAACAGATTTTAAACAAACGAGACATTTAATAGGATTATATACTTATACATTTTATCGAATCGAGTTCTAATATAACGTTTTTTGAAACTCGATTTTTATTTTATAAATTGTATAGATCGTTTTACTCAATGTAAATCCCTGCATTATGTTTAAAATAAAGAGGAAGTTTGAAATAGGAACACATGGTGAAGTGAATTTATGGTAGAAAAAACTCTTTAAAAACGTATTAGACGTGCCAAATAAAAGACGATAAATGTTTAAAATTTTAAAATAACAATAAACGAGAAGTTTTTAATACGTAAAATCATAATGCGTTGGTATACATATAAATACTAAATAAAGAATTCAGCTACAATATTACTATAAAAAATATGTTATCGATATATATGGCTTCATTTTTTTTTTCTTTGTTTTAATTATAACACTTGGGAAATTTTCATAGCAATAGATAAATCACATCTGACCAACGAATCTCGTATGCATTAGACTCAATCTTAGAGTTTCTTCCTTTCAAGTTCACACAATTTCCTCATAAATGTATTTTTTCTCTCGCTTTCTCTCTCGCTCTCTCTCATAATATGTACCTACTTATGAGATCTGTAGCACTTATATCAAGAGAATCTCAGCTAGGATACCGACCTGTTGAAAGGAATTGAGCTTTTGGCGATTTTATATGCGACTTGTATATACCGGACAAACCGGCCAACTTAAAGCGTGTGTTAAACTTGAGGAAAAAATTAACCTGTCATTACACAACTGAATCAGTACATTATCAAAAAGTAATTTTAAAAAGTGAGACAGTTGATACATGATATATTTTATTCATTATCAAAAATATTATTTTTTTGATGCCCATATTAATTTTGAAATAAAAAATAATATTCAGAACGTTATCTATTTTTTTTTTTTTATGCAGTAAAAATTACCCCGAATTGATTTAAGTAGATACTAGATTAATTAAGCTTTTAATAAAAAAAAAAAAAACGTTAATACCCACGTTGTCGAAATTCGGTATAACTCGAGTAAAGCAGAAAAATATAAAGAAAAAACCTTATAAGAAATAATTTGTACGATTCCATTAAAAAACTAACCAATGAAATATACTTTAACTAAAAATAATGGTTCTGTGGAAAAAAGCTGTACTTCACCTTATTTTAAACTTTAAAGTACATAATTCAAAATATAATTTTTAAAATTGTTCCGAGTTAGTCTGTTCAACTTTAGTAATTTTACATTATATTTCGATAAGAGTGTATATATTTTTCCCGTGATTACCGAGATCAACTTATTTTAGATTTAAAAAATAAATACAAAATAATTTGAAAACAGGTTTTCAATATGAATTCGAATTCATCAATACTTCATTAGTATATGTTTACTTTTTAGATTGTCTCTCTCACTTTCTTTAATTCAATTTCGCGTAATCTTCGGTGAAAGTTTTTAAACATTTTCGATGTTAGAATCGAATGTTAAGAGTTTTAATTATATTTAAAATATTTAAAAAAAAATCAAAAAGTCGATCGAAAAAGAAATTTTCACACAAAACGCAAGTTTCAAAAATGATTTTATTACCATAATACTAGAAAGCGATCCGGTACAACGGACAATAAATATGTACGGTTTAGTAAAAAAAAAAACCGGTCGGCATCCAATCCTCTTGAGAACTGTGATTATAAAACTTAAAATAATTTAATCGTAAACTGCCGACAAATTACCTATTATAAAATGTCATGGGAAAAAACAACTCGATTGTTATTTTATGAAATCGTCTTGAGATTGTTTTTTTTTTTTTTTTCCATTCGTCCGACGGTCGCGCATTTAACGTGCGATGTGAGTTTATCCCCGTGACCCGACGGTTTGTTTCAGTGACAATAACTAGGTACGTTACTTTCAGTACCTATATAATAATAATAATAATAATAGTAATATGTATTATTATGTGTTATGTATACTTCTCTCGTAGTCCGTCGCTAAAGGTCAAATAATACAAATACCATCAAAAGCCCGTGGTAAATTCTTTCGTCGCGTCATATCCCACGCCGCGACATTGCATTGCTCGCGACACTTGCGCAGATTAATACGTTATTTTATTCAATTCCGCTAGCGTATTTTACGCGCGTGTAGCACATAAACATGGAGAAATACACATGGGCAAATGTCAAATCGCTACAGGTATTTTCGAAACTGCGCCGCGGCATTCAGTCTAAAGTAAATAATTGTATGAATCGAGTTACACGTTTATATTATGGGTTTCGATTAACAGAAAGGTCCTCGCCATTGAAAACGTTACAGTCGTCAAATCCGAAAATTTGACATGAAGCCGTCACGAGGCGGCCGTTTTGGAAATTGCCAAATGTCATTGGTGATAATAACATAATAATATTTATCAAGTTTCAATTAAAAACCATCGTCAACACGTTGCGATTTCATAAAACAATTTATTGTACGTTGATAAAAACGACAAACCAAATAAATTTTAATTCGTAATAAAATCGAGACTGTACGCGTTTCGCGCACGAAATAAAACAAATGCACGTTTTTTGAGGTACGACATGAGCGATTCTAAGCATTTTTACTGTAAATGAAAAACTATTTTCCGAGAAACAATGTCACTACTAATATTGAAAATTGGATAATGTCAAATCGTGTTGGGTTTTTTCTCGGTGTTTTGATTTTCAAGCGAACACGAGCATGTGAAATATTACAAATTAAAAATCTTTGTAGCTCGTCTTTAAGTTTGATAGTAGACAAATTCGCTCTAACAGTATAAAATTAGTTTTACTCGACGAAAATTTGACATAATTCAATTTTCAACATTAGCCATACGTATACGTACTATAAATCGGTTTTAGATTAATTTTTTTTCCGGATTTCATACGATTTTAGCGTAATATTCTAACACTCGTGTATTGTTTTCGCTTAAAGACGATACGATTGATGTACAGTAGTGCGTAGGTTTTTGTTTGAGACGATGTGACCACTGCTGTACACAAATAATACGCTCGCATAGAACGCGTATTCAAGAACGATATTGATGATATTGTGCAAAATGATGACTATAATACGCTATTTAAATTTAAACTATACACGACTTTCAGCTAGATGTTGTATGTGTACGTGTATAATACAAACGCGAAATCGTGTGGCAAAATGCCGGAGTCCCACGGTGTAGAATTATAATAATATTCATCGTGCTGCTCTTCCTCGTCTCCCGTTTCGATCGGCTCTGCGTTCACGTCCTACCTACACAGATATCTGCGTAGTATTATTACGATATCGTTGCCGTCGCACTCGAAATCTCTGTAGCTTTCCGATAAATTTAATAGAAACCGTTTGCGGTACGCGGCTTCTCGTCTGCGGTGACCTGGTAACGTTATTAATAATAACAATTTTTCACCGTAGTTGAGTTTTAAGTCAAAATTTATCACACGTGCACTCGACTACGGCTTGCAGCAGCGATTAATTATTTTAGATTGAAGATTGTATTTTAGATGTAGAATTTCGGTTCGGTGGTGTATTCTGTTTAAAACATTTACCGACATTTTTGTCAGTTCGCTGTCTAATGTTTTTTTTTTTGTTGATGTCTGGTTTAAATTTGTTTGGGCAACAAGGATAAAAATGAATGCTCCGCTCACAATCGTTTTTCGTTCCATGATTTATCATTGCGTACAATTCCAACTAAATTATCAAAGTGGCAGATTTACGGGGGGGGGGCGGTCCTGAGGGTGTGCTCTCCTAAACACCGATATAATCTCAATAAAACGTCGTCCAAAAAATAGGCATTTATCAATAAATATCTTTTAAATACATATGATTTTTCAGGACCCCTCCCAGAAAAATGTTGAAAATCCGCTACTGAATTACCCTATATATTTTACCTTCCAAACTGCCCAGTACTCACTCATAACAGTGCGCTACCTACGAGCATTATCAACTTTTATTAAAATATTTTATATACCTTATCGTTTATCCTTCTCTTAACATGCCGTGTTCTACGGGCTGTAGCACTATCAATGTTTATTTATTATTATTTTTTTTTTAATCTAATTTTGACATTGACATATAGGTATCATAGATAAAATTAGATTTGTATTTTCATCCTCTAATCACTCAAAAAAATATCGACTACGATTTCCTATCACGTAACTATTATTGAACATAATATTTTCACATCACTTTTCTAGAAATTAAAATGAAACGATTCGTGTACACAGGTATGTGTGTATATTACAATTTTTACAATAATATTTGTTACAAATCGGTTGTTTTAAAATTTCGAAAAGTCAACGACTAAAAAGTTATTTTTTCGATATTGATAAATAAGTGAAAATATGTCTCTCTAAAAGAAAATCCTATTTGAAAAAAAATTAATATAGAATATTAACAAGGATAATAAAAAATCTGCTCCTATTATATATTTTAAGTGTACACATTTTTCGAAGTTTTCACCCACTGACTAATTAACTCCCTCACTAGTCATTCAAATTATAAGACACTTTCTGTGTAGGTAGCAACGAGAAATTGAGCACAAAGGTAGGTGGTAATGGTGTAAGTAAAATGGAAAATTGAAAATTTCGGTTTTCTGAAAATTAGTGCAACTTTATGAAGTGACGCACGTGAATATTCTTCTATCGATTTAAAACAAAACTAATTCAACTTCATTTAAACTTTTCACATTAAGATTAAAATTTATTTAGGTACTAGAGTTACGTTTAAATTTTGTCCGTGATCAATTTTAGTGAGCTTAGCACGTTTCTGAATGAGGCATAAAACATCATAACGATGTATACTCAACATGAGTTACGTAAGCGATGGGAAGGAGTGAACACAGACAAAAATACAAATATTCCAGACACTCTCCTTAAAAATTCAGTTTATGAAAAAAAGTAATATCTACATTGTAGCCAAATATGTTTTATACCTCATTCAGAAACTGGCCAAGCGTTAAGCATCACAAATAAAAGGGCAGTGTTGCTCATAAAAGTATGTATGAAGTTGGGTTATGGGCTACAGAAAGAGCAGACATTATGTAGATATCGCTACTTTGATAAGCTGACTTTTTTTAGGAGAGAGTGCGGGACACGACCCATTTTTCACATTTAGGTTTTTGCCGAGGATTCTATTATATTCAAACAATATTTCACGTACCAGAGTAGCGAAAATAAAAACCTTTATAAACCCCTCGTCTTCGGCGTACGTCGATCAGAGTAATATTGTTATGACTGCAGTAGCAGCAGATAATATATAATATAGACATAGTCGTATAATATTTCGTTTATTGAAGAGCTACGTATATTTAAACTCGTTTAGGTTTTGTCGACTCCGGAGCCATCGAAAATCATAAATAAAGGTATACATACGCGCGCACGCATTACAAATATAATAAACCGTCAAACATAAATATTAAACTTTAGTCGACAATCGATTCCCCAAAGGGAACTATATTCTGCACACTTACACACACTTGTATACGACATATACACATAAACACACACACACACACATTATAAAATACTGACGTGTACTGTGGACCATTTATAAATATATATATATACACGCGAACAGTGCAGTAATCGGGATAAACACAACACCACTCGTGATATCACGAGCCAATCGCGCACGAGTATCGGTAAAAACGACGACCAAAAACGGTCCCTGAAATAATACACTGCAGTACACCTGTAGGCTATATTAGAATAATACGAACAGCGGAAAATAACGTTAAAATATGACGATAATATTACTATTATTATAATATTTATAACTGTCGATTTCTTTGTTCTTATATTAGTATATTTTACGTCACATCAAAATGTATCGGTTTTTTTTTTTCCGTTCTTAAACTTTTACGATTTATTCGGTAATTTTTTTTTCTGTCGACAAATAGAAACTGTACTCCGTCTAACCCCCCGTAAACGTTTTCTGCACATAGTACAAGTATGTGGCAATATATGCGACAGTTCCCGTGAGACAATTTAGCCACGCCTCCCCTCCCACTCTTAGGTCTGTTACATTGCTGTACACATCATGTGTGCAACAATGTGAAAAATCGTTTGAAAAATAAATTTCAATGATGCTTGCATCCAACCAAGAAAGTAAAAGATGTGTATTTATGTGTGTGTGTGTGTGTGTATGTGTGTGTACAATGTACATACTCGAGCGATATTAACTGAATATTTTTTTTTCTTTAAGGAGAATATTATACAACTGAAATGGGTATAAAGATATAAAAAAAAAAAAAAAAAAACGAAACGAATTTATTCGATGTAGGTACTTGATTTATATAATATATGGCTCAAATAAGGGAGCATTTATTATGCCCTCTATGGGTGCATTTATTTTAGGGTGAAATTTTTTTTAAACATATTTGTATTCCTTACGCTGCCATCGTTAAAACGTATACTCTTATCGTTTCTTTTCAGAATAGCGGATCGCAATTCTGGTTTATAGTATCATTATTATTGCTTTTGATTTGTATTATTTCACTATCGTACTCCAACTGAAGTGTAGCCATAAAATCACGGCCTTACATACGAGGTATAGGTGTATATGTACATAAAATGAATGTTCAATGTAATAATTAATGTATGATCGAGTACTGAGCAGTTACATAATTGTTATACACAGACAACACTGTTTTGACATGATACAGTTGAGTAAAAAAACTTTAAATAACTAAAAAGTCGTTGTTACTCTACTGCCGTGAATCCGTGTAACACGTATAACACAAAAATTCGTTTTTTTATTTTAAAAATCGATATTTCTTGTGAGGGCGCCAAAAATTACCGCCGGGGTTTTTTTTTTTTTTTTATAAAAACCCGAATTCGTCTGAATTTCGTGTCTGCGAACATAGCATATTCGGTGGGAAAACTGCGCAAGGAGTGATATGGCAGAGATAGAGCCGGATTACTCGTAGGTCCGTAGTGTTAGGTATTAGAAGCGGGTAGACACGTTTAGACGGTTGATGTAAAAAACCGGAGCAACAAATAAAACACGAATTAGAAATAGATATTTGAAACGAAAATATGGAAACAACGTTTTTTTTTTTTTTTTCGTTTTTATAATAATATATGTGTTATAGTGGTTTTTCTCCGACCGCGGTGGTCGCGCGGCATAATGTAATTTAAAAAAAAAAAAAAAAAAAACCTATGTAATTCTACAGCGCGTTATACCTATAGACAGGTGATACCTATACTCGTCACTCGCCGGTTCGATTACAGAAAAAGACAACCGAACACAGGGGCCGGGCACCGCGATCGGGACAGGAATAGAATATTTTAATGTATTTTTAACGAGAAAATGATGAAACGCGCCACGACACGGGGGGAGGGGGGAGGGGGGGGGGTGAAATCTGTAACGTTCTACCTAGCTGCTGTATACGCGTACGCGTACTTTAATATTGTATAACGCGCGATGAAAGCGTATATTTGTCAAACGGCAAGAGTTGTCGGTGTACAGAAAGAGAGTGCGCGTATAATAAAAAAACGCGGTCGGCGGCCGTACTGCATTCCGTGTACAATGTAGAAACGATAGCTACGCGAGCGTTGTTCAGCAGTGTGTTCGGACAGAACCTTTATACGAAAACAATGTTATTATCGTGTTGTGTGCGCGGCGGTGACAATTCGATTTTAATCGTTTACACGCGTTACGCGGTTATTGTACAACCGACGTGGAACAATGTATCCCCCACCCCCATCCCCCCCCCGGCAGTTTGATGCAATCAAAATTCAACGATAACTGTAATAACTCGCGTTAACGACGGCGTTCCGAAACGTATAAAAAAAAAAAAAAGAGCCGATATTATCGCTTATGGGTGTGCCACTGCCGTAAGCGGAAAGTCGGGAAAATAGACCTTACGCAAAGTTGTTTGATTCGTATATCCGCGCCGCGGCGACGTGATGCGGTTCTGCGCGAACTTATACGTTTTACGTGTTTTGAAATGACGACGGTTTTTATAATTTTCCGCAAAATTTCAACTTTTAACGCTTATACAAATAATTACTACGCGACTAAATAACTATTAATCATCGACGCCGCTTGTAATAAATCTCGTGTTAAATTTTCAAACATTCCTGTCCGACCAAAACATTATTATTCACGTGAATCTAAAACTAAAACACTCGAAAACATCAAATATGGTTATAAGTAGATCAAAAATCACCAAAATGTTTTGAGAATTTGTGCACGTCTGAATTAAGTATTCTGTGAAAATTTCAAGTCAACGGAATTTCAAAAGGATTCCCGGAAAAAACTTTCATCAAAATGAAAATAGTTCCGTCATCTTTTTGGTTCGTACCTGAACGAATTGATGCGTAAATCGAGTTAGGGGAAAAAAGGTCTTGATAATCCGCGCAACAGTAAAGTTTTAAAAATACCTATGTCTGCAATGAAAGATAGTAATTCGAACAGAAATGGCAAAAATCTGTACACCAAAATTCCCTTCAAATGTGAAAGTTAAATAATAAAATTTACAATTTCGCTTTGATGTGACATATGATTGCTAAAATTGATATGACGTGCATTTTACAAAATATACCCCACTATATACCTTAAAAATAAACCGAAATAAATTCCAATGGCGTGGCCAAAGGCTGGAGGATCTAAGGGGACTATAGCTCCGTCTCATAAGTCATGTTTATGTGTACATACTGTTTTACGATTTGAGTGGTAAATAGCTAAGTTTCAAGTTGTTTCTTCTATTTCTGAAAAACATTTTCTCCACTGACTATATGGAAACGTATTTAAAATGAAGCACTATACTATAAAATAGAATCAATGGACACATTTCATTAATAAGTTTTGATTAATACTTGTTTAAAGTATTACACATTTATACTGAAATGCATATTGATGAAAACACTTTTTTAAACTGGTTTCGAGAGTGGTCGAATTTCCCGAACCCACCTTACCTTTGTCATATGTCCATGATTCGAGTAAAAATGTCTTTAGTTTGACCCTCTCTCAAATTAAAATTTTGACTTCACCATTAATAAATTCCAACTGAATATTATAATATTTTTCAGTGCTCTTCTACAAAAAAATTAGTTCGATTTTTATTTCTTAGGTTAGCTATAATGAATATATGTATATATTCTTCTCCTTTTCCTTCATCCCAACTATTTGGAGTTGACCAACCTTGTCCTAAACTTTCACTTAACCCGATCCCCCACATCGTTCTCGCATACACCCGCTATTCGCGTATCATTCACAATAGCATCCAACCACCTCTTTTATGGTCTTCCTCTCCCCTTCTTCCTACCTTATTTTCATTGAAATTCTTACTACTTCTGATACATTTCTCCTCATAACATGTCCAAACCAGTCAAAATCCCAGTCTCATTTTGTCCATTATCAAAGCCATTCACAACATTAAACTGTAATTTGTATTTTTACCCGGATCTAAGCTAATTCTTATGTACTCATTCCATATCCTATCTATTCTCTCGTCACTCCAATCATCCATCTAAGCATTCTCTCTCTGTTAAACTCATACTATGTTTTATTTTAAATTCTCAGTGGAGCGAAGAAGCTTATAGTTTTAAAAAATGTCTTTTTTTTTTTTTTTTATCTGTTAACAACTTTCTAACAGAAGACTTGCTCGGATTTTTAAGTGTAGCACGTTTTCTGAAAGGAAATCGGTGAGGAGACATACTTTAAGGAGGTAATTTTTCAATTTTCTCAGGAGTTATCCCAGCAAATGTGAAAAGCCGGGATAAAACATGGGAAAACCGAGAAAAACGTAGGAAAATTAGGAAAATCGATATAGCATTAAATTAATTTTATTAAAGAAAATATATAAAGCCTATTAAATTATTTTACTTTAAAATGACATATATATATTGTTGATAAAGTATCTATCACTATCAACTGAACTCCACTCAGAATCGTTTTTTCATAAGCAATGGTTTATCGTTGCTTACAGGTTTATATGAAATTATCTATAACAGTGGCTTCACTCGTCCCCATTATCCTAGGACGTCTTTTTTCTGTATATCGCTCAACACTTGAACCCATACAACATAGCTGATCCCATCACACTCTTGTAGAACTTTTAGAACAAAATTTCGTCACTACAATTCTTACTGCTTCCGATTCGTCTCTCTTATGTATGTATATACGTATATATACACGCACACATATATAAATATATATATATACATACATATATACACATCATTTTAAAGTTTGAAGTTAACAAAACAACCGGTTCGTTTCCATACGAATACTGTGCTGCTATCTAGTTGTGACGATTGTAAGTAATAACTTAATTCACTTTGCCTATCGAACAATTGGACATTTCAGAAATGCTTAAAGTACTTAAGTCAATTTTAACGAAAACTTGACTTACACCAGTATGGCTTCAACCCCCTCATATATATGTTAGAAAAATCGCTATAATATACGGATCAATCTGTACGGAAAATAATCAAACCGTATCATGTATTGATGGCACGAAATAGCCGTAGCAGTGCTTTTCACGGATGATTTCAAAGTAGCAAACACAAACTGCTACTCCTGTATGAAAATAGCAGTGACTGCTGGTCGCTCATTCACTGCTACTAGTAGTCATAACATCAAATGGACAAAAAGTCGTGATTTTATCATGGTACCCGTCGTGTTATTTACACCGCTACTTTTTTAGTAGCAATAGTAGCAATAAAAAACTATTACTGCTAGGTACTGAAAAAAAAAAACAAAGTCAGCCGTTTAGTATTATTACATATTTTTCGGTTATAATAATAGTGTATTTTTTTATTTTTTTTTTTTTTTCTAACGGAAGCCATTGAATACGTTCTAGTTTTCACGAGTTGTTAAATTGCGCTGGCAAAACACGAACCGTTACATACATTATATTATTTAATTATGAAACGCCATTTATAACGTTTAAATATTAATTATACGTAAAAAGTTAACAAAAATTTATATTATACATCATTATTATCAGCTAGCTCGTACACAGTACGAATGTTCCGAACGGACGCCGACAATATCACTGTTCGCGTTATTGCTCTTTTTATTTCTCTGTTGTTTTTTTTTTTACCATAATAACGTAGCATGGAACTCGATACACGTAATATTACCATCCGACGCGAATATTTATGTTTTACCCGCTACGATATCTGTATAATAAGAAATATGAATTAATAATTTATAGCGTCCGATATTTTATTACGAATGATAGCCAATAGCCAATGGTCTCGAATCGATACCGGCGTAAAAGTCGAACTCGGAAATATTGGATTTCCGACGGGTACCGATATCTACGTACATTATATTATTTCAGCGCTTTATCCTTGTCCAAACTGGATTCGAAATTTTGCGTTGTTTGGCTCGACAATAGTACCTATGCTATGTGTTTAAAATTGTTTCGGTGTCGGGTACCGGTTAAAATTCAGAAAGCAATAAATCTCGCAGAGTCCGCGCACGAACAAAAGATTTATTTTAGTACGAGTCCTTTAATTTTTGTACAAATCCGTCGTATACCATGTTTCCGTGGCAACAGATTTAGAGAAATAAGGGTAAATCCTTCGTATACACACGGATTTTAATGTATATGTTTGTCTTTTCGATTTCCTCGCCTGTAATACGATTTTTACGTCGTGTACACGCGTGCAACACAATAAATCAACAGCGAATATCCGATCGTTGGATAACTCGTGTAAAAACACGAAAAAAGTAAGATTTTTCGCGATCGTAATACCATTTAATTATAAACCGATAGTTTTTTCGATCCGTTTTAAAACTAATTCGTAACGGTTAATAATAAAAAAAAAATAATAATATAAAAACGCGTGTAAATAATTTATACTCGATACTAGCGCTTAAAGACCGTGTCGTCGGTACCGTTTAAAATTTAAACATTGACATTTTAAATTGTGCTTCAACTATATGTTATTGTATAATTTAAGATTCTAGACGCAGCGAGGAATTTCTTTTGGTTTTACTACATAGTGTTTTCTTTTCTGTCTGTTAACAACTTTTCTACCGCGAAATCTTGCTCCGATTTTCAAATGTATCATCTTTTTTGAAATTTTCTCTCGTTCGTGCATTAAAAACGTCAGTTTTTTTTTTTATTATTTTCCTCGCAGTTTTCTTAACAATTTGGAATAGCCTGGGAAAAACATAGAAATAACGGGAAAGTCTACAGCCAAAATTGTTTATTATTATTATACAATTAATAATAATTTTAGATCATTGAAATTTTCACAGAATACTTATAAAAGCCTTTTCTAGAAGTGGTTAAATTTTTAAAATATTCTGGAAATTGTTTAGCCCCTTATAGTCATTTGACGGTTTTTAGTTTTTTTAATTTTTATTTGGTTTAATGATATGGATAAAATTGTTTGGCTCTACAGAAACGCTTGAAAATTTAACATGGATTTTATTATAATTTATAAGTTGTATATATTTATTACCAAAAAGAAGTTGAACATTATGTTATGTATTATTGTTATTTTTTTTTTTTTTTTTGTATAAGCGTTTAAATTTTAAATTTTAATGGCAATCGTAAAAATCACGGCATTTCAATTTTAGATTCTGAGTGGAGTGAAGAGGCTCGTATTGTTTTACAAAGATTATTTTTAATTTTTTTATCTGTCCGCAACTTTTCTATCAGAAATCTTGCTCCACTATTTAAGTGTAGCAGCTTTTCTGAAAGAAAATCTGACTTGGAAGATACCGTAAGGAGGTCATTTTTCGATTTTTAAGAGTTTTAAATGGGTGTTGATTTATTGTTTCGGATAAAATGTTGATTACGTCGTCTTTTGTCTTTTTGATAAATCTTCTGAAACTCGATTGAAACTCTGTTTATATAATCGACACGATTGTCAACGAACAGAAAACAATTATTAAGAATTTCCGTTTAGGTTCTAAACGTCGCGGGGAATGCATTGGGTTGTACCACTCCAATATTCAAACATGGACAGTTTGACTTGTCTTTTCTGAAATCGAATTGTATCTGTAGTCGGCGTATTATGATGGAGGTAATTTGTGGTTTTCCTTAAAATCTTCTTGACAGTTCAAAAAAACCGGGAAAGTTTACGGAAATAACGGTTGTAGTATTTTCAATTTTGTTTTATTATTGTGATTCGGTAAAAAAAAAATTGTCGAAACCTAAAAGTATTACAAAATGTTTAACGTCTTCTCGGCGTAGTAAAATTTTCATTCTGACGATTTTTAAGCTATTTATAAACATTTGATATTTTCGAGTTTCTTTTCAGTGTTATTTGATTACAGGTGGATAAAATTGTTTGGCCAATCAAAACTGCTTAACAATTTTACATGATGTTCATCGTAAGTTATAATACTTAGTGGTCGAAAAAAAAATTGAGCATAATGTAGCAGTTGTTGTTTTTTTTTTTAATTATTATGCGTTCAACGTTTAAATTACAATGGTAATCGTAAAAATCACGACATTTCAAAACATTTTTAACCGAGCTTTTTTTAAATATCTTTTACGGTTCTAAAAATAAAAAAGTGTTTACAACGTTCTACCGATCGAATAATATAAGAACAGACATACATTCAAGTAATTTGTTTCTATGTTGATTATTATTTTACTTCGACATTTTTTGAATATAATATTTTCAAAATTGTGTATGAGTAAACTGTAAACTATGGATATAGGTAATATAATAATATTAACACTGTATAATACGACAAATACGTTTAATGTTTATCAATCAGGTTATCGTTACAATATCGGTTACAGTAATTCGATATAAAACGTTTATGTTTCAAATCTTATACCTTTGACTAGATAAGGATAATAGTAGATACCTGCAGGTACCTACTCGGAAATATCAGAGACAAATTTATAGCATGGATTTTATAATTTTATATAGTGTTCGCCGTTAGTTTACAACGAATACATAAATTACTTGTACGAAAAACGAAATCGTTTATCATTTTATCATATTCGTGTTTATATGTTACTCCAATGAAAATATTACAAAAACTTATTATAAAAAAAAAAAAAAACACGTGTTTTTCAAGTAATAATATTGTAAAATTATTTTCATACCGTTCCGCCGATGTCTCGGTGTCTGCAATAAACAACAAATAACTAATAATTAAAGACCGGATCTGTATGCATTTTAAATTGTAAAATATGCATGCAAACATGCACTAAAAAAAGGCAAGATATGCAAGAAAAAAAAACAAAACATGCATGATAAAATTGAAATTATTTTTAAATTTTATATTTTATTTAAATTTTGCAGTGATAATTAATTATTAATTTTATTAAAATTTCCATAAACAAAAAAAGTAAATAAGTAAATAGTACACATTGAAAAATTAAATGTAGTATTATTAGTAATAATATTATCGCTGCTGGAATCCTTAATTCCTTCAGTCAGTAACTATGTCATGGTATTAATCAACCGCAATCACGAATGTACGAAATAAAAATAAGACCCGGTAGACAACGTTATCTCAACAATTTGACCTTCCGTTTTATGCATTGATATATATATATATATCAGCTGGATACCTATATTGAACGTCATTAAACGTCTTCTGTGCACCGAACCCCATATGATATTGATAGCTGCATACACTCGACTCCGGGGCACTCCGAAAACACTCGAAAACACTAAATATGTCCTTTGCAATGATCTTCATCCGGTCGTCGTGATGTTTGTCAACAGCCTGTGAGTGGAAAAACGAAATCACCAAAGGGTTAAAAGCGGCCTCTCAAGTTCCACTTTTATCGTACCACTATAATAGGTATACTGCGTGAAATGAAACCCTATAGCCATATAATAATCATATGGCTCTTAGAAGATAACGGCGCAAGTTTGCGTACAGGCAAAAAATTTAATTTCGTGTCATCGTTGTGCACGCAGGTCAACGTTTTCATAACGGTAACCTTTGGGAAAAAACATAAATATTTTTCATACTATCGATTTTATAATATAAAATTTAATCATATAGGTAAGTCTAGAAAATAGTCAAGTTCAATAAATTGTGTTGATTCTAAGAGGTTGGACGGGTAAAATACGAGGGCAAGTGAAGTAGACGAAGAATAGTGATTGACAGAGAGATATGAGGGAGAGACGAGAACAACTCCAGTAAATGATAAATGCCAAGAGGAGAAGACATAATATAAATAATCACGTCTTAAAAATTGCGCTGCCTGAGATTTTTGAGAAACCGACATTCGACTGTGGAAGTAAATTATTAAATGCTAATTAAAAAATGCCGAAGTCGTCTGTAATTTGTATTATTTTTGTTTATATCCGCTGCAGAATACTGAGAAACGCATTGAAAACAAAAGAAATCACTTCAATAATAAAGATTTGCATGCAATAATAATAATAATACACTATTTTACAATAAATATACCGTTTTGGTCTGATTATTCCAGTCCGTAAATTACAATCGATAATCGATAATAATGACCAAATCAAACATGACAAAAAACGAAAAGAGCTGATGCCGGGGATGGGAGCGACCACTGTTGTAGGTGAGAAGTTGGGAAAGTAGGATAGATAAAGTTATTTCATTTATATCTGTAAGCAACGATAAACCATTGCTTGACGTTAGAGGATTCCGAACGCAGTTCGGTAACAGATAATTTTTGCGATTTTCGTTTAATTTTGATTTTAAAACACTTATTAACAAAAAAAAGTCGTCCGATGATTTTGAAAATTTTAACACGTCTAGGTAAGTCCAATATAAGTATTATTACCAAGTTTCAAGTCTCCAACTTTATAACCGAATTTTGCAAAAAAAACTCCCAAAAATTAAGATTCCTTAGCTAAGCTAAAAAGTGGCTCAAAAGTTTTGGCAGTAATACCATTAGAAATTAAATTAAAAAGGCAATAAAAAAGGTGTCTTGTGATTTTTCGATTAAATTACTTTTTTTCTGGTAGAAAACGTCGTCCGTGTTTTTATTAAATAATAAAATCATGAAATCTACGTTTTCCAACGTACTTGGTACGTAGTGGGGAAAAACATAAGTGCTTTTATTTTAAAAAATGGCTTCGAAAATTAAAAAAATGACCCGTTTAAAGTACCGCCTGGACAACTTGAGCTTTCAGAAAAGTTGCTACACGTATAAATCGGAGCAGGTTTACTAGGAAAAAGACGTATCCACACACTAGAACAAAGAAAAAATTGAAATAAACATCTTAGTAAAACCAACAGTTTCCTCGCTACGCTCGGAATCTGAAATGGCAATCGGGATTGAACATCTTTACTTGGATATGTCGTTATATTCTACGATTATTATCTATATTTACCATTATGACCGTATTCAAATCACAATCGGCAATAATTAAAAGTATAATTTCAAATAATTAAATATACTTCTCTAATGGACAACAAAATTATAGCAACGGGAAAAATGTTCAATTTTAATGTCGGGCCATGTTGAGTAAAACTCATTTTACGCCTAATTTAATTCGTAATACGTGTTGAATAATATTAATTTTTTTCAGGTATATAATGTGTACATAAATACATTAAATAGCTACTCACTTATTGTACACAATCAAAATAGTAATTTCGTATCGAGATAAAGGTCATTACCGTTCATTGTTTTTTTTTTTTTTTCCAATTATCTTACACTAAACTACACAAGTTTTTGCCACCGTCGTAACTTCGCGCCATTTTTCCAGACCTTGATTATTATTATTCTCTAATTCCTATTCAATTGTGATTCTTGTTCTTTCCAAATCCTTCGCAATCACATCCGTCCACCTTTTCCTTTTCCGCGATCTTCTTCCTGTTGGTTCCCAGGGCATTACCGTTTGTGCTATACTTAAAAAATATATATTAATTTCCTTATCAGTGTATACATTTACGAGATATTTCAAAAAATGCCTACGAGTTATATGTTATAGACACCCGACAATACAAACAAAACAAATAATCGTGAAAATGCCGATTCGAAATACGAGCAATGAGCTGTCAGGGAACATCGGGATTTCGTTTTTACAACGCGGTTTTTTCTTCTATATTACAATATGATATTAATTATTTATTATTATTATTATTACGTTGTATATGGTACTTTTTTTTTACAGAAAACTCTGTTTGATAAAAAAAAAAAAAAATAAAATAACGTAAATAAAATTTAAACAAAATATACAGTGAGTGTAATATACAAACCTGGTAATAATTATTTACCATTTATTCTTGAACTGTTGTGTTCGGATGGTCCGTTCTCGGTGATGACAATCGCGATATGAGTTTTCAGTTAGTCTCCGTTTGGAATGTGCAGTGCCCGGTTCTGGCATGACCCGTTCCGGCCCGGTTTAATTTGCTCCGTGTTTTCTAGATGTATTCCCGCGGGAGCTCCTGTTGGGTTCGGCTGAGCAGGAGCTCGAACGGTCTTGCGATTCCCGTTCAGCTCTTTGCTAATCGAAACGTTTCAGGTGTATAACACCGGAATGGTTTTCTGGGCTTGAGATATTAAACTGACGTGGGGAAACGTAATGATTCGACGGTATTATAATTATGCGTTTTCGTTTTTAAATTAAAAGTTCTCGCTGCAGAATATTGTCCAAGAAGGTCAAAATATATTGTTACACCGGCATTGCCCGGCGCGGTGCGAACGTGTAATTTAATTTAAAATATTTATTAAATATATATAAAGTTTTAAAAAAAAAAAAAAAAACAAACAAAAAACAACCGCACTCCGTAAACGTATACGAAATACATATTTACACATGCATGAGTGTAGATACGTTGACGCGTGTTCTGTGCACATAATATCGTAAGTATTTCCCGAAAACCAACTACGGTACCCCCTTTGATCCTCCGGGGAAAAACCGACCTACGGTCCGCATTATATGTACGAGTGCACGCGTGACTATATTATATGTCTGTACTGTTTGGTGCGACGTAAACGCATATATTATAGCAAAACGGCCGAGGAGACACGGGCCTCGAGCCACGGAAGGGACTTGAATTAATAAACTAGCGGCGAAAAAACTATAAATTACACGACTCTCCGGCCGGTCCGTGTTTAATTCCGAACGCCCTTTCGGGATAAAAATCCACCGCGGTTCACTCTATAATAATTATAAGGACCGCGTAAATTCAAACATTCAAATCTACGTGCAAGCCGAAATACGCCGCAATCCTGAGAGGTTTTCGGGAGGTTTCACTCAGATCCAACATCTTTTCAAAATACAAATTGTATCTAGTTGGCGCACTGAGGAGGCAAAGATTTTGAACTTACTCGCAGTTTTATTAATAATTCGGAAAAACCGAGAAAAAAAATGTAAGAAAACCAAGCCAATTCACGACAATAACAGTTTCATTATTTTCGATGTATTCGATTTTGTTTTTCCATATTTCCTGAAAGAAAATTTTGTCTAAATGGTTTGTTAGAAAGTCAGTTTTTTAATAATTGGAAAATATCTGAAAAGTTTACAGCATTTATAGTTTCATTGTTTACGGTTTTTCTTTTGTCTTGCAATTGAATTACAATAAATCGTAAAGAACTTTTTAGGAACAAAATCACTATCCACATTTGGTTTTTTAAATAGCAGTTTATATTAAACATTCCATCGATAGATGAAGTTTTAGTTTAAATACGTCTAATATTACAATTTTTAATTTCCGTCAACCCGTTAACGAGACATTCCACTTTTAAGTTTGGGAAGGGGAAGAGTGATAATGGAACATAATTTGTTTGGCCGCGCAAAGCGAAACGTTTGAATAGTGCTCCATTACTCTTTCCTCTACTTTATTTTTTGTTAAAAATTGCCAAAGTGGGTATACTTTCAAAATAAGTGTATGCAATATATCAATGTATCATGTTCAATATATACGTAGATATATGTATTTTCCAATGTGTGTATATTGTGTGTTTAAGCAATGAAAATGACATAAAACATCGCTTTTGATTTTGAAAAAAAAAATAGTTATTGAAACAATCTAGCGGTAAAACGGCTAAAATTTCAAATACACTTTTCTTATCACAAATTCGGAAATAACCAGACCGAAATTTAAGATTATTTTTAATTATATTAATCGGAGTAATTAAACCGATTCAAAATAATTTCAATACGAAAATGAATAAGTATGAACAAATACACTAAAAAATAAAGACGGACATACTTCGCACGTGGGTGCAGCCACTGTTGGGAAGGTAGCATCTGGAAGGGAATTTAATGGATATCTGTAAGCAAACGATAAACAATTGCTAACGAAAAACGATTCTGAGCGGAGTTCAGTTCATATAAAAAAAAAAAAAATAAACAACATATATAAAAAATAATAAACATCTTTGTAAAACCAATACATTCTTCGCTACACTCAGAATCTAAAAAATAAGTGATATCTTTACAAAAACACTTCACAAACACTTGTTGCGAAAAACGGTAACGCATACAAATTTCGCTCAATATTCTTGATGTATTTACGACTAGGTTATTATATTTTGCAATGTTGTTTTTCAATTCGTCAAACTAAGTTCAGTTATAAACAGAAAATTTAAACATCGTGTTTGTTTTCAATCTTGCAAAATATAATAACTTGGCCATAAATATAACATGGCATTATGAGCTGAATCGCTCGTACTAAACGTGCGTACTCCGTGGAGTGTGTAGAGCGCTTTTATCGGGTTATTGTTATTGAATAGACGTTCTTACATGAAAATCAACGCGTTCAACGCACTCACGATATGAAATTGTGTTTTTACATTATTTTTTTCAAATTATAATATACTCTATATAAACATAATATTTTGAACTACGACACGTAATGTAAATACATTTTTTTCTTCAATTTTCTTTGTTTCGTATCTAATTATATCAGTGTTTAAAAATCGACTAATAATTAATGACAAGAATTATTAGTTATGTCATTATCTGATACGTATAGGTAAATAATTTTTCTACGTGCGACAACTCTCGCAACTAATCGCAACAGATTTTCAGTATTTTCGTATCAAAATGTTCGATTAAAAGCGGTTTAAAGCACATTGCCGTATTTCCTACGTGTTTTTCCGGTTTTTTCGTAATTATTAGGAAAACCTCACGGAAAATTAAACAACGGCTTTCTTACTCACTAACTAGATACAATTTGTTTCAGAAAATATGCTATTCTTGAAACACGGACAAAACTTTGAGGTAGAAAAATATAATAATACAATTTTAAATAATAAAATCGTTCTACCGTAATTTGAAAAATCGTATGTTTTGTCATTTTTGGCTTTTCCCAATTATTATAAAAACTACTTTAGATATTAAAATATTACTTCCTCTGTCAGTGCCTAGATATTAAATGTAACAAACAAATGTCTCTCAGCATTTTTTTTATCAACTCAATAAGTTTGATAGGAAACATTGTTCGTGGAAATCAAAAAATTCGGTATGAATTCGGTAACGCCGCGATGCGCTATAAATATTCGCTGTTTTACCTATACAATTGTCTTCCCGTTTTATCCCAATTATTTTTAAAACCCATTATAAAATCAAAAAATGACCTTCTTTCTAACTGGAAAAAATTTCTTTTCAGAAAAATGTATAGACTCGGTACTTCTGAGCAAGATTTCTGGTAAAAAAATTGTCCACAGACAGACAAAACGGATCAAAACAAGAAAATTCTAAAATTTCTAAAATCAACAAATTTAATCGATAAAATATAGCTAAATTGTTAAATCATATAACATGAGAAAATGTTTTTTTTTCCTTTTTTATTTTAATAATTATTAATAGTAATTAATACGTTGTAACTAATGGCCCATGCTGCAGAGTTTTAATAAAGATCAACAAAAAAAAAAAAAAAAAAAAAAGTCGTTAAATAAAAACAGCAAATATGAAATATTGAATAATATACAAAACAACGTTTATATATTTATAATTAAGATAAGGAAACTAATTTATAAAAGAAAAAATAAATAAAGATGGTAATGCTGATGGGTGCACCACTGTTGTTGGGATCGATCGATGTGTCTTTTTTAGCTTTTACTGGGTAGAAACTATATAGTACACTCATTTATAATTATACATGCCTAGGATGCATATTGTTCAATGGACCCTTATTATTATTCACCATTATTAAATTAATGACTAATTTTGTTTCATTTTCTTAATCATTGTACAATGTACGTAATAAACAGCACCGCTCAAAATTTAAAAACCGTAAATCACTCCGGTCGAATATTAATTATGACTTATATTACTACTACTGACTCTGTTTCAATCCCTCTAAGTCATCAGTCGCTTCTTTTTTAACATATTCCATTCGACTTTTTACAGCTACTTGAACTTTAATCGCATTTTGTTTTAGTTTCTGGCCGACAGATTGTTTTTCATCTAAAACATAATATACAGTGCAGGTATAATGAACAAATGTTACAATTTGTCGATACATTAAGTCACAAATAATACTATTTGCTTAGCATAAAATTAAATTCGTAACACAATAATAATTACGAACTAATCGTATATTATATACATGTTGCCTATTGTTATACCTATGTCCCATATTGTAATATGATGTAGGTAATATGAATCTCGTGAACGGCGGGAAAGACCACCTGACCGAAATAAAAAATGGTTCTAAAAAACGGAGAATTAAAATATTATTAAACCATAATTACAGCTATACCTTTCATTTATATATTAAAATAATTAGTCAAATAAATTAAAACGCTATTTTGGAGGGAACAATCTATTTCAGCTGTAACTTAATAAACAGAAAGAATTAATTGATTTATCACGTAAATTTGGAGCTGCGTTGAAATATTTAAAATAAAAAAAATAGTAATTATCATATTTTTATTGGATAACCTAATCAACTTCATTCGTAGTAAATGTAACTCAATTAATATAATATATACAAAATGTTATGGTTGCAGATAGTATACGAAAAATGAAAATACTTGTTAATTTTGTGCCATATTGTACAAAAACAAGGATCGAAATCCAAATTATTATTAAATGTACTCAGGTGTTAAAAACGGGAAAAACTTGCTTGCGCACCTACAGGAAATATTGCCACGATGAGTTGTAAAATCGAGTTTATATCTCAGGACCTATAAAATATCAAACCAAAATGGCCGTGATATCCCTGTAGTAATTTCACATCCGCATTACACAAATTGGCTCTTTGCCGCTTATGACATGTCCGATCATTCTGATCGTTAATCTTTATCAACCGATTTTCAATAATTTACGATGCCATTTAAAAATCAGTATCACGGCCGTGGTAGTTATCGATTTCACCAACAAACATAAGCACGTGAAAACCAAAAAAAATGTGGGAAATTTAACGTTTTATGTATCTATTTTTAGTAGTAGACTAGATTATAAACGTCTTCGCTAGAAGACATCACACTGTATTGCCGGATTTAAGGAACATTCACAATGCGGGTAGTGAATCGTATAGGTACTAATAACTTGTGTACAAATTCAAATTGTATATTAAAAATAGATTGAAATTGTTCGAAAAAATATAACTATCAAATTTAACGATACTAAACAAATCAGTAACCTATACACAATATTAATTGTATGAATGATTTTGGAATCGTTTAGACACTTTCTGTTAGCAATACCGTTAACCTTATCGTAAACTTCAAAACAAAAATATATAAATTTATATATTTGAAAGCTTTAAATGACAGGTACAATAATTATGAAGTGTTTAATCGAAAATAAAATGACCGTTTGTTTCGTTAGAACCATCAGACTCCGGCATATTGCACCAACTAAAAACATATTGTACATTTTTCGTAACTAGTATATAATACTACAATTGATAATTAAATATTTAAATTAATCCTACAAATACATACAGAAAAAAAAAAAAACAGTAGCTATTAAAAAACATAACTTAAAAGCCCCAGGTTAATAGCTGGCTATTTTGATTCCACGAGAAAGTGGCTACGTTCTAAAAAATAAAAGAATAATAAATTTAGATTCATTTTTAGATTTTAAAGAAGCAAAGAATTTATTATTTTTACTATGGTGTGTGTTTATTTTTTTTTAGATTCTGAAAAGGAGCGAAGAAGCTTATGGTTTAACAAAATTTGTTTTTATTTTTCTTTTTCTGTGGAAAACTTTTCTACCGGCAATTTTGCTCTGATTTACAATTATATCACTATTTTTAAAAGAAAATCTGGCTGGTGAGGGGAGTGGAAATTGAGGAGGTTATTTTCGTTTTTCTCAGGTGTTTACAAAAAAAAAATTAAAAAACCAGGAAAAACGGAAAAATTGTACGAAATGTAGATATTAAAGTTAAAAAATATTACGGCCTTTTTTCTTCTGTGAATAATTTTTTCACCAGGAGTTTTGATCCGATTTATATTTATAGCACTTTTTCTAAAAGAAAATCTGACTGGAGAGATACTTTTAACAAATGATTTTTCGATTTTTCCAGGAGTTTTCCCAAAAAATTAGAAAAAACTGAGGTAAACGGAAAAATATATGAAATATATTAGTAAAATATGGTCTTTTTTTTCGGTGGACAACTTTTTTACCAGAAATCTTGCTCCGAAATATCAAGTATAACACTTTTTTTGAAAGGCAATTTCATCTATTTGGTGCACTGAAAAGTCATTTTTTGATTTTATAATCGGTTTTTAAAAAAACCCGAAAGAAAATTATAGGTAAAAAGGTAAATATATACGACGCGCTGTGGTGTATCGATTTCATTATTTGAAATTTGTATACTCAATTCCTTCTACCAGAAATATTGCTCCAATCAAAAAATGATTAAGAATCGATTTTATCGATACCGGAACTTTGTAACAGAATCGTATTTCATTATAAATGGTTTATCGCAGTTGTTAACAGATATACATTAAATAAACGTATTAGTCCTGCCTTACCGACTTCTCACTTACGACAGCTAGTGGCGCACCATTATCAGCAGTATTGGCTAATTTTAGATTCTGAGCGGAGCGAAGATACTTATGGTTTTAAAGTGATGTTTATTATTATTTTTTTTTTTTTTTATCTGTAACAACTTTTCTACCAGCAATTTTACTCCGATTATCAAGTATAGACCTTCTCTGAAAGAAAATCTGACCTAAATGGTACTTTTGGAAAACCATTTATTGATTTTCTCAGCTGTTTTCATGATAAATAGGGAAAACCGTAAGAAAACGAGAAAATGTATTATTTTCAAATCGTAAACATCAACAGCGTTTCAAAAAATGTACAACCGAACTCCGCTCAGAATCGTTTTTTGTTAGCAAAGATTAATCATCGCGTACAAATATACATTAAATTCCCCTCTATATACCACCTGTCCAACTTTTCATCTACAATAGTGGCCCGATCACCGTGCAAATATGTCCGTATCTTTTTTTTTTTCACGTTTTTCAATCGTTTCTTCTTCTGTACACCGTTTCCGAACCAAACATCGGTTATTCGCGACGATTTTTTCGCTAATATAATTAGTTTGAATTTATAATATTAATGCTGTGTGCGTTTGTGTGTATGTGTGTGTGTGTGTGTGTGTGTGTGTGTGTGTGTGTGTGTGTGTGTGTGTGTGTGAGCGCGTGTGAGTTCCATTTCCTTCGCAGTATTTCCGGCGACAAAAGCGCGTTTACGCCGAATCGTTTTGCTCTATTGATGTTATCATTTTCTCGGCGCCAATTGTTCGCGCGCTGCGCAAGCAGGTTATTGTTTCATCGTTACACTGACCGGAGTCGTATAGTACAGTGTTTGGGTGGTGTACAATAATACTCGGGCGTAGAAGAAAAAAAAAACGTAAAAAAGAAAAAAAAAATAGTGTTTTCTTACGAAAATCCGGCGTGCGTATAGTAAACGAGCCCGGGTACAAGCGCGATAAATAATATGCGCGCGCGCCCTCCGTGTCGGCACGCGGTATTATCGTCTAACGTTTTTTTTTTTTTCCCGGCGGTTTGACGTTTATGTACGCATATATGTGTGTGTGTGTGTGTGTGTATGTGTGTGTTTTATGCTTTTCTTTTTTTATTTTTCTTCAGTTCCGAACGGGACGGCGGCGACGGCGGTAGTCCGATGGGATTATTTTTAACGATTTTTTTTATGTCGCAGCCGAAAAACATTTTTTACACCACCCGAATACGAAATACAACGCACAGTGCACTATACACAATCGTATAAGAGGTCGTGGATTTTCGTATTAGGCGTTTCGCTAAAATAACGTGATAAACGCGCGTAAACATATCCGTAGAACATTACGTAACTGCCCGTCTCGAGTATCGTCATTGTATTTTTCAAAAACAAAAAAAAAAACGATGACATAAAGTTGTACGAAAACGGTTGTTTCGTTGGAAACACTGGCACGCGGTAAATCTGTATAAAATGCGTGCACGAAAATACACTAGACAAAGCCGTTGAGTAATTCAAAAAACTATCCGTCTAAAATCTTAAATTCTCAAGTATACTATAATAATACATTATAAACCTACTAGCTGTTGTAAAACCCGGGGGGGGGGAAACGGACGTCCCCCATTCGCTCCTTCAATGTACTCTTAATCCCGATATATGCATCATAAGCTTGATTTGAATTTTAAAAATTCCCCCTCCTACGTTAACTTTCCCTAGACCGCCGCTGCTTATTAGAACAATTTTCTATTCCAATCGTTACACAAAACCTTTTCGGTAATTGATCTACCCCAAACTCATTTCCCGAGCAAACAAAAAACACTCGTACAAAAAATTTTTAAAAATGTACTTAATTAACCGAATACTTATTTAAATGAGTATCCGGTGCAAATGGCATAATGTCTCTACGATTATTTTTAATCGAATTTAACAAAGAACAAAAATAGCTGAACCGAAAATATCAGAAACCGTTATCGCGTACATTTTCCCATTTAACCTACATTGTTTCCCAACTATTAAGAAAACTACAAGGGAAATCAAAAAATGAACACCTCAATGCACCAACTAGACATAATTGTACACCTGTAACAACCCCCGAAGTTGATGAACAAAACAAAATTTCTGGTAGGAAAGTTGTTAACAAACTTAAAACAAGTGATAGGTACTGCTCACTGGTAGGCTACTGTTTGTAGATTACGGGTAGTCGGGAAAAGAGTAATTTAATAATTCTTAGCGGAGTAGTACTATTCTCGTTTTTCCCTTGTTGCCCGCAAGATAACCAATGGAATCAACATGAAGTTTTACCGTTTTTCTTTATTAAGAAGACTACAATGAAATTAAAAAAAAAAAAACCAATCCTTCCCGATGCACCAACTGGATCCTAAATGCTAAAAAAAATACTCTATACAATTTGATACCTGAAAATACTTGAAGTTAATGATTGGGTAAAAACGTCTGATAAAAAAAGTTGTTAATAAAGAGAAAACACATTTTTTTTTTTCCGTTTTTAAACACATCATAGTAAAATGAAATTCCTAGTATAATTTACCAATGTAAAATTTAAAAGATCCGCTCAACGCTTTTAATAATATTGTCGTGGTATAATATTTGCTTTGAAATCAAATGGAATCCGTTACATTTTTTTTTTTTTTATTAGGTTACCGGTTTAAGCGACCTCGAGAACGCGTTCGTGAAAGCCAACGCAAAAGGATTTCCGACCGACCTGCTGTACAGCGCGGTCGGCCTGGAAGGTCGGTCCGACGACAACAAAGCGCAACTGGCCAAAGCGCTGGAAACGCCGCAGGTGCAAAACGACGTGCGGAAGGCGGCCGTCAATTACGCGGTCAAAGAAGTGCCGACCACCCGCGAAAGCACGGAGGGATATTGTTCGTACTCGTGGTTGCGGTGGTTGCCGTACATGGACTGCGCCGAGCCGTCGGCCAGCGAATCGCGCCAGACCCTGCAGCTGATCAACACCAACAGGAACTGTATGCGCTGAACCGGATTAAAAACAATAGACGACAATTAGTTTTCGTTGCCGTTGCGATTTCGATGTTATGTTTATATTTGCATTGAAATAAAATACACAAAACCGCTTAAAACCTAATAGTCTTTAACCGCTTGACGTTCGTAATGGTATTTAAATTCGTAGATTTAAATTGTAAACAGCGCTGAAAGATATCCGGGAAAACGTAATCACAGGTAACATAATATTCACCACGCGTGCGTTGTTCGTCCACTCGTGGTAAACACACGCAATTGGACAATTCAATTTATTTATAAATTGGATTTCAAAAGCTGTTTTAAATACTCGCGGAACGATTCGTTAACGGGTTCTTTATTCGGCGCGCTTTTGTTCGCATTTTCTATCGGACGATCATAAACGTTTCCGCCGTAAGCGCCCAAAGCGGAGCGTAGAATTTTGTCGCGAACGTCAAAACTGTCCGCTAAACCGACTGCATTGGGTCTGGTACGTTTTAAACAATCTTCTAGTAACGACTGTATCGATGACACGTCACTTTGTTTTAGATTTACAGAATACTGGAAACGGTATTATAAATGAAAAAACGCCCCTTAATATAAAATACAAATTCAAATAATAAAAGGTAAAGTTTTACTCGGAGAAAACCGCCCAACAGATTTAGAATCCAATGGACACAAATCAATTCACAAACGTCTGTTGTTATATGTTTGTCAATTCTGCCGGTAATTCAGCCATTTCGACTGTTTCAACAAATTTTCGTGATACAAATGCTCTACAGTGTGCCTAAAATACATTAAAATTAAGTACATTTTTAAAAATCTATAACTCGTTTTTTTTTTTCAAATTCAATAAGAAAAAAAAATTATATTCGTAATTACTTCTGCTGCTTTGGTTAGTTTAATACTAGTTGAATTCCGAGCATTTTTCTGAGACATTCCAGAACTTACAAGTTCATTAATAGACAAGTAGCAATTTTCAATTTTACTAAGCGCAATGAGGTATTTTATATGTAATCAAGTACTTATATTAAGAAGTATCTTTCATTAATTAAAATATAAAATTTACCTTCCTGCAACTTGAAAATATGCATTAGTCATGCATTCCAAATTTGGGGTCTAATCATTATCGTCTTGATTGGTTTAAATCGTTTAAATACATTACAGTTTCATTTAATTTCAGTCCAAATTTTGAACTTTGATATGCTCTCATCAAAAACCTTTATTGAATTAAAATTCCGACATTTTATTATGTTGTATTTATTGAATCAAGTACAAAAATGAAAAACCTATTTAAATTAAGTAAGTATCTATAGTACCCAATATAAACGCGAAGATTATTCAACATTCGTTATTATTTAACTTGCAAGTACATTTGTGAGTAAATTTACCGGGGTATAATGTTTTAACACTAGTGTTAAAATGCGTTGAGATTAAATATTAACATAAATAAACCTAACCGCGCTGTTTGCAATAAAAGCACAGTGTTTTCTCTTTCGTAGGTTTCAGAGACAGTTATCATCGCATATTTGGTAGATATGCGGAAGATATATTTGGTATCAGATATTTGGTAAATTACTGCAATTCATACATCCACGACCACCACGCGGTAAACGGCATGCATTTATTGCCGCAGCAGCGTCTGCCGAACTTACAGCTTTTAAACAGCATGAAAGTGAATACTTCGTCAGATTATTTTCAGATAAGCCGTAGGTACTTAATAAAAGAACCTCTGGTAATCGTTCAAAATCTCCTTGGTTTATTTTCGAAACAACATTATTATAAACGTTCCAAAACCGTGAAGCCGCACTTTCATATGCTACGCCCATAGCTATGGCCGGAAAAGTGTTAAACTGCTGTACTCGATAGTCCAATATTTGACATTCGCCTGCACTATTCGTAATACAACACATTATTTACGAGTGTTTATAACATATTACATATACGTAAGCAAAAATTGAATTTGTATTGTAAAAATAAAAATATTTACCCGATTTTAAGTTCCGACTGTCTTCTAACACAACTAAATCTAGTTGCTGTTATTGCAGCCTTGGATAAATTATAAGATACGAGACTTTTAACAATTAATACACGTACATAAATCATGGTACCGTAAGTCAGTATAGGGTTTTTCAATTTTTTATGAGTACCATCCAAAAAAATGTAACTTAATAAATAACGAATATATAAACATTAAATGTGTAGGTACGCTGTGCAGGTAAAAAATGTGCCTATCGTCACCGGAACGGAAATGCATCTGGCTTAATTTCAGACGAGATTTCCCAATAAATATTAAAAGACTATTTGACTATCAATTTTAATAATAAATAATAAGGAGACGGACATATTTGGCATAATGGGTGGGCCACTGTTTCAGCTAAGAAAACCGCTTAGAAAATCAAAAATTACTTGTAGATACAATTTTCTTTCAGAAAAAATGCCACACTTGATGCGTAGAAGGGAGCAAGATAGAAAAGTTGCGCACAGAAAAAAATAATAAATAAACATCGTTGTAAACTAATAATCGCTACGCTCCGAATCTAAAATAAATTTATCGTACAGCATACAATATTTGTGCATTTGTGTTTTTTCATACATGTAGGTACTATTATACTAACATTTTGAATTTTCAAACACATTTGTTTTTTTTTTTTCTTTTACTGTATACTTGTATCACTATTACCACATATTATGTGGCATATTTGTATACTTATTAGTGTATATAAATCCGTGATTTAGTTATTCTTTATTTACAAAAACAAAAATATTTTAAGATGATTATTGTTTATAGCTACTTATCCATAGGTATATGTGATTGTTAAGCCATGTGAAGTATATTGCCCACTTAAAGTGGGTAATCTGCTAATAAAGTGCTAGGTGAAATTATTAATTTTTTTTTGAAATAGATCGGTTGGCATACGCCTTATTCGTGATAAATTGGTTAAGAACGTAAATAAAATGTAACCAAGAAATAGACCCCCATCATCGATGGATAGATAGAACGGTCAAGAATACAAAATAAGTGGACGATAAGATAACGATTAGGATGTTTCAGAATATTTTTCAGAAGATATTCTTCTTCTCGTGTAGATATCGTGTTCCTAAAAGTTTAATAATGTAACCAAATTTTTTCAGATTGTTTTTAGATTTGTTAAAGTCAAGAACATCGTTTTTAGGAAAAAAGGTGGTTTTTTTTTTTTTTTTTTTTGTTTTCATTTTCTACGCGTGTAAATAATAATTTTTAAGGACAGATCGATTTACATTTTTACATTCAGCCATTGCCACACAGCTCCTCGCGCTACGGTATTTAAAATTTACAAAACGCTTCAGTGACAGCGTCGTATGCAATGAGTGTTTACATTGCCTTCCCAATACTTATTACACCTTATATGTGGCGGTTGGGTGGCTGCTCGAGCTGCTCAATTTGCCGCTCTTGACGGGAGCGTCGAGTAGCGACAACGCGAGGCGCATAGTTAGCGCAAGCGACACGTGTTTACATACTCGCGCTGCCCACTCCCACGGTCACTTCAATGCTTACTGCCACGGAAGTGGGCTGAATGTAAACGGGGTAATAAGATCGAAAATTACCAGCGGAATTAAAGACGCCCTAGACACTAATTGGAGACACTCATTTGGAATTTCAACACAAATAAATCTTGTTCGTCTCAAAATAAATTAACAACAACTTCCTCGTTATCAGTAATACAAAAATAAACCATAAACTTTAACCGTGGTCGACGGTTATAAATATTATACAACCAAGATATACTGTCTTTAATCGCGAATATAACGGATTATGCCTTCTGTGTGTAAATATACGAAGTACTATGTTGGTAATCTCAGATTTGCGACGACTTGTCGTAGTCATTAATGTTCTGACCGCGCGTTTGTGTAATTACCAGTGAAATATTTTGAATATTTTTACTTATGCGTGTTTTGTAAATTTTTAGTCCTCCAATCGTCTTATAAATAGTATAAATGCGTAGCGTATGCGGTGTATAAAAAGGGGGATAAATAATTTCGGGTGTTACGGCCCCCCCCCCCACAGGTTTTTGTTTTTGCTATGGAAACCTGTCGAAAAGTTACGATTGAACTAAGAAGCGTATCCCCTGAAATCAGAAAATCAGATGTATTTTTAGGCCCCGACTGATCGTATACCAGATAAATACGACGCAGGTTGCAATAAAGAAAACGATAGGCTATTTATCGATTTAAAGCATTTTTCTTGTCTTTTAGAACATTCGCATCTGCACCCTAGTGTTGAGTAAATATATACTTATCTACGTATTTTATTTGTTTGATACCGCGACTTTCGAGATAGGTACCTAACAATATTAAGAAACGAAATATAGATACGCGCAAACATGCGGTATATTTGCCCGTACACTGTTTTTATCAAATATTTCATAACGTAATCCCCCCCCACCAGTACGAATTAGTACTCTACAAGAATGACAATAAAATGTTTCAATTTGAGTGGCCAACGGTACGACATATGCATGGACGTTTCTGGACATATCTCTAGGGGGCGGGGGGGGGGGGGGGGGGGGGACAAAAGAAAATTGACCAATAAATTACGTTTTTTTTTCGTAAATTTTATTTATAGCGCGGGTACATCGTTACGGTGTTATCGCCCATAGTAATGTTTTCCTCCGACGTGCCCCGTTTTGGTGTTTAGGCATTTTTCATTATTTTCATTTTCAAAAAGAAAACGTATATATATTTAAAATATCAATCGGTCGAGCTATTTCACCCGCGAACAGGTTCATATATACATCGCGTACACCAACGTTTAATATCAAAATTACGCAAACATAGGTAATTGATAATCTGCACACAATCGCAGAATTTATTTTCTCTGTATCGCGTCCATATACAAGGATTTATTTTCTCATTTTTTTTTTTTTAAAATATCAACACACAGTATAGCAATACGATGATATCTCACCGGGTAGGTAGTTGAGCAACTTTTTTCAATAATCACAATATATTTAGGTAAATTCCGAGTGTAGCAAATTTTTTTTTCTTGGAACACCAATATGTAAAAATTTTTCAATTCTTCCATACCATGGCTGCCATAAAAATGGGAATTCTTCATCTAATAATGCTTATCTTGAAAATATTTTCAAAATGTGTGATGCTCTTTTCAAAAACCCTTTAACAAATCTGGATTTTATAAATTAGTTTTGTGTTTAATGCAAAAGATGGTTTTTATTTGTTTAATGACAGAATTTTTTTCTTAGGCAATTTTTAACATTTTTGAAATAAAAAAAATATGTCGAGTCCTTTTTAAACTTCCTAGAACAATTCTTTCATTCTCTTGTAACAAGGTAGTTTTCCATTTAAGATAACAAAATTGAGTTTAAGTTTATTCTGAATTTTATTTTTATAAAACATGCAAGTTTACAAAAGAAAATTTATTTTACATGGAAATGTAATTATTTAATAATAATGTAATATTTTATATCAAAATTTAAGCTACTTTTTGAAGGAGAAAAAAATGTTAAGTAATTCAGGCATTCTATGTCACTTTTTTACTGTAAATTATTAATTTATCTTAGTTACTTAAAATTTACATAAATTATTGAAAAAATCAACAATTTTTAAGGTGGTCTTAAAAATTAAATATGGTCCATTAGGTATCATCAATAATAATAACCAGACTAATAGACAGTATCGGACGTAATTATTTTACAACATTTTTGATAAAATCCTTTTATCTATATCAATATAAATACTGGAAAAATTATTAAGATATCAGTGGCTAAAATTTGGTTTTTCTGACACGTTTTTAATGATTTTAAATGTTAAAACACTCACTATTGTGTTTTACTTAAAACAAGAATACTGTTTTAAAAACATGATAATAGTAAGTTATTTGTAGAAAAAATGAATAACACAATATTTAAAAATATACATACCTATATAAATAAATATATATATATATTTATAATTTGTAGAAAAATCACTGTTACTTTGAATAAAATATATACTGAACAGAGTTTGAGCATAAACTATAACATTCCTTTTACATAGATAAGATTAATAATAAGGAACCTCAAACAAATGGTATTTGTTATAACATGGACGGCTTAAGATTAAAAACAAAAACAAAATTTAAATTAAGAACAAAATTAACTCATAAAACATACTCGTGTTGTAAGTGTATTATTTAATAATTTGATTATCTTTCAGTGACAAAATGCCAAAGAAACAATAAAATAATAAGTATTTGACCGAGACTTAAAAAAAATTCAGTGTGATGCGATTCATGAAATTAAAAATTAAATTGAACTTGTTTATTGAGCTAAACCAGCATCCTTCGCCATCAAATAGAAAACTGATGATTTTTCTTGCAGTAAATTTGTAGGCGAGTCATATTCAATCATCAAACCATTATCCAAAACTATTACCCTACAGAAGTAAACAAATACAATTAATTAACCAACCATAAATAAACATGCACTATATAACTTACTTGTCAGAATCCATAATGGTATTTAAACGATGAGCAATTGTCAATACTGTGCAGTCTTTAAATTCTGATCGTATGGTTGTTTGTATAAGATCATCTGTTTCCAAATCGATTGCTGCTGTAGCTTCATCCAACACTAATAATTTTGTTTTTCTTAACAATGCTCTTGCCAAACACACCAATTGTCTTTGACCCACACTACGCATTACAAAAATTAACATCAGGATCAAAACATCATTAAATTATTAATTTAAGATAAATATCAGTCATTAAAAATCAATCCAACCTTAAATTATCACCTCCTTCAGACACCTCATGATCCAAACCTCCTGTTAGCCCCTTAATATGTGTTTTTAGGTGAGCTAGTTTTAAAGCGTTCCATAGCTGACTGTCTGTGTTAGTATTGGTTGGATCTAAATTCATTCTTATTGTTCCAGAGAACAACACTGGATCCTATAAATGATTAACCATCTTATTTAGTTTTTTGTACACAATATAAATAATTAATAAATAATAATTAAATGATTACTTGTGGAATAATTGTAAGACGACTACGCAAAGTATGCAATCCAATTTTTGATATATCAACACCATCAACAAAAATTGTTCCTTCAGCAGCTTCAACAATACGGAACAAACTAAGAGTCAATGAAGATTTTCCAGCTCCAGTACGTCCAACAATACCAACCTGGTTTTTTTTTTTCAATTGGAAATATAATATAAAAAGTACATGATAATTGTTTTAAAAAAACTAAATACCTTTTTGCCTCCTTCCACAAATATATCTAAACCTTTCAGTGCCAAATCCAATCCTTCACGATAACGTACTTTGAGATTTTTAAATTGAACTTCTCCAGAAGTTGGCCATTCTTTAGAAGGTCGAGTTGATGGTATATCCCATGGGGCTTCCTAAAATTAGAGTGCAATAAATATTAATTATCAATTTTAAATAACTATCATTTATATGTATATAATATTACTTGTGGTGTTTCTCCATATTCTTTAATACGCTCTACCGCTACAATGTTAGTTTCAACTTCAGAAGTCATACGAACCAACCAATTGAGAGTTTGTGTAATCTTAAATAATATAAAAATTAATAAAGATGACTAATTTAATTCAAATTAAATATAATACATACCTGAAGAGCATAACTTATGGACAAACCAACAATACCTGGACTCAAAGTAGATCTTCCCAACACAGAAAACACAGACGCAAAGAAAATAATAAAATTACCAATTGTTTCTAACCTTACAGCTAACCACCTAAAATAATTTCAAGTAAATTATTTATTTATTTTTATTTTTATCAATGCCAAACGGCAGTCAGTTACAAGAGCAACAGATAGAACACTTACAGATAAAAAGTTAATAAATGGCAAAGGAAATAAAAGTATGGTCAGAACTAACCACCTGGTATATTATGGTTTCGAAACATGTGATGTTGAGGATGATTATTGCTATAATCAGTACAATGAAAAGGAACTAAAAATAACATATGATCTCCAGTAGGGTAAGAAGGAACACGGAACTAGAACCTGGCTAAAAGGGAAGGAGAATCAAAGGAACCGTTCAGAAGAGAAGAAAAAAACCTAATATCGGCAGCAGGGCTGCGGACTGACATCTTTAAAATATCAAAAGATTGATAAACCGTTAAATAATTAATCATACAAGGGATGATCGATTTTTAAAATATAGGTGGCATAAGAAAATAATCTGTTTTGAACCCTTTCAATGAGTAATTTATCTTGCAAACAATGCAAAAACAATACTTATACTGACTAAGTAAAACTAGCTTAATTTTGATTTTAGAATAAAAGTACCTATTATAAAATGTAAAGAGAACAGTATTTTGAAAAAAATCTCATTAGTATTTTTTTTTTAATTAAGAAAAGTTAGTTATTTAAAAACTAAAAAAAAAAAAAATGTTTGTCTTTTTTTTAGATCTGTATATTTAGAATACAAAAAAACCAATGAGATTCCTTACAAAATATTCTTCTCTATAAATTTCATAATAGGAACTTTAACTCTAAAATCAAAATTAAATTAGTTTTACTAAGTTTGTGTAAGCATTGTTTTTGCATGTTGCCAAGTAGTTGAACCGAGACAGAAAATGTGGGTGTGGCGGACGTCCTCCTAAAAGGAACATCAGAAAGTTAATACAAATGAGTATTACCTATTAGCTACTGTACTTGGATAATAACAAGTTTGATTAAAATCAACTTTTTGTTCAGACTGTGTTATAAATTTAGCTTCTGCGCCATATGCACGAATTGATGTAGCTCCTGTTACAGTTTCGCTAAAATGGGAATAAATTGGAGAACGTGATACAGATTCAAGCCGTTTAAGCTGACGTGATGTTGCGACGTAAAATCTCTGAAAAGAAAAAACAACACAAGAATTGAAAATACTTCAATAGATTAAAACTAATATGGCTGTAAAAGTTATAATTACCTGTATAAAGTAATAAAGAATACCAATTGGAACTATCACAACTGTGAATATAGGTGTACTATAACTGATTACAACTAATGTACCAATAACCTATATCAAAAGAAAAAATAATAAACATTTTTAGTTTAAAACTATACCAAAATACAATTCAACAAGCATTTGTTTTTATTATTATTAATATGCAACATAAAGTTCATGCTCAAGCATGTCATATTCTAGCACGATTAAATATAAAAAAGCAAAAGCAGTAAAAAATGAAGACATTATGGTTATTGTTTATACAAAGTAAAAAAAATTGTCCGTGGGGACATAAATATATACATATTGTAACTTATGACAGGTTTGTTAAATGAAAAAGTTAATTTATTTAATAACCACCAAGATAATAATAATTAGTAATTATATAAGTACATGATTATAGTGCAAATTAAGGATATTATTTTCAACTTTTATTTAAATAAAACTATTGCATATTGCCTAACAATTTTTATTTAATCACTAATATATGAGCATAAAAATAAATCATTCTAGTTTTAATAAAGGTAAATAACTATTAAATATTATCCTTGCTGCAGAAAGTTTTTTTTAAAAAAAAAAAAAACTATTTATAAATTCAAATTGTTGTAAATTAACCATACAGAAAATAAAATTAGGTAGTAATTGACAATGCCAATGCCAAAATCACAATATAAAAATTATAAATAAGTTAAAAATATTATATAAATAATACTTGTAAAACTGTATGTTTATTTATTTGAAAAAAATAATTTTTTTGCATATCGATCATAATATATTTCATTAAAGTTATAAAATTATTGTTTTTCAATACAAAAATACTGATTAAAAAAAATGAAATTTTGGGTAAACAAATATTCTGAAATAACATATTTGATATTTAAAAATCATGTATAACTGTATATAGACAGCTGTAAGATTAATGTATGTGGGCGATAATATGGAGTAGTAACAAAAATATCCATTCTTTAGAGAACAAACCCATCAACAATAATCAAAAATAAATCTGTAGTTAACAACGAAATGCAATTGAATAGAGCAATGAATATATATAACAAGGAAAATAAATTAATACTAGATCAGAGGTTCTCAAACTTTTTTCCCTGTACTATTCATGTGTGTTATAAATATATTGCGTATCACTAATAAATAAAATTAGAACTATTCATAATTCAAATACATTTATTTCAAAAGAATAAGGCAATAAAATACTATATTATTTCTTTTTTTATTTTTAAATAAAATGTACACTAAAAACAAAATTATTAAAATAGTTAATACTCGTAAATAAATATTTAAATAAAAAAATAAATAAATGAATCATTGTCGCCGGGAGTATTATGATTGTGATAAATTTCTAATTCGAAACTGGTCGTATAATACACTTATCATAATACTCCAGACAACGCATTCATTCATTTATTTTATATTTTATTTATATATTTATTTATCTATTCTTATTTCACACTATCACTATGCGGCCTTCCAAATATCACCAGGTAGTCAGCCTACCATATACAGTACTACAGTTTGAGAACCGCTGTACTAGATTATTAACTGGTTTTATTAGAAGTACCCAGTGTAATACAAGCAGTTAAAATAAAAAGTACTAGACGGTAAACAGAAAAAAACATATATTAAAAAATATGGCACGTACATCCATGAAACAATAAACTGTATCAGATAACTGCTGAGAAAGTTTGTCAACAACTTCTACATCACTTGAGAAACGGGATAATATTCGACCAGTTGGAGTAGCATCGAAAAATCTCATTGGATTTCGAAAAATGTTTGCTGTCATATAATTATGTAACATGACAGATGCCTTCCATGCTCCCAAACACAAACATAGGTCAGCCAAAAATTCAAATATCCCTGTAAATATCGATCACAATCTATAATATCTACTGGGACATGGCAATACCATAGCAACGGTAAAATAAATGCATGATAAATTAACATATTTAAATTATCTTGAGTAAAAAATGTCTAAAGCTTTCACTATATTACATATAATATTGATTTGTATACCTTTAGAAACATAGGTACTAATGATTAAATTATTTATTTTATGTGACAAAACTGTTCATTACATTGCATAACTTATTTATGGGATGCAAAGATGTGGTATTCATACCTCCTCTAAAATCCTTATGAAATAACAGCTTACTACTTTAAACTACTTTTAAGAAGTATCTCATAAATCATAATATTCTTTTAAATCCAATCCTTATACTATTACAAATAAGTAGATATCATTAAGACAACAAAGAATAGTTTTTATCATCATAGTAGATACTACACTACATTATGCAACAAAATTAAAATCATTGTTCATCATTCAACAAAGTTAATATTTATAATGTATATTAAATATTAACATTATCAAATGTATGATAGTGATACTATTAAATGTATTTTTGTTCATTTATTAATTAATTTTTAATAACTAAACATTGTAACATGTTAATAAATTTTTTAATATACAACTAATAATATATTTTTATTTTTAATTCAAACCCCTAAACATTTTAATAATGAATTTGATACTTGAAATTAGAGTTGGTTATATTTTAAATTGTTCTAATAAATATTACATAATTGTAAATTAAGATGTTGGATTTAATTACAATATTTCTGTACTAATAATTAACAACCTGTAAAATTTATGTTAAAAATTTAAAATACAATATTTTTAATGGATTTTATATTTTCAACACATAAAGCAAATTATGAACATTTAAAGCATTCAGAAAATATGAGTGGTTACTACACAATATAATCAAATAAATGGATACTATTAAATTTATACTTAACATTACATAAATATAATTGAAAAATACACACATTCATGCATAAGCAATAAAAATTAATTTTGCAAAAGCTCCACAAAAAAACTATAATCTTTATTATAGTGTATATATATGTAGTGTCATTGAGTATACACTACAAACTGTAGTATATATTACATAATATTAAACAAATATGTATTAAAACACAAAATATACTAACTAAAATAAGACAATTATTACAAATGGAGTAACATTCTAATAAACCCACAAAAATTAATATTTTAGTTAATATTCAATTAAATTTAAATATAATAATTTATAATATTGTATTTTAATATTTATTTAAGGGCGAAATTCAATCTATTAATATTTGATAATTTCGTATGTACTATATTCTTAATTGTAACCAAGAATTATGCATTTCTGTTTTTGCACTTCAAAACTCAAACCATGTACTAGTTGAAAATATTATCCTGTGCACTTACCATAATCAGGCATCTATTCCATGACAGCAATATTGGAGGCAATGTAATATCAATAATGTCAACATCTTTTGCAACTCTATTTAATATTCGTCCTATAGGCGTAACATTAAAGAAGCTCATTTTTGCGTGCATTATATTCTTAAGCATACTGTCATGCAAAATTTGAGAGGCTATCAAACAACCAACATATAATGTGGTTGTACCAAATACTACTGTTAACACTGCAAAATTATTTTTAAAATATATTAATAAAAGTGATAGAGCTATTAGTAAATACTAAATGTGTATGAAAAAGCTACTAATTTTCATGAAAATCAAAATAAATAACCGCTTTCTTTATTTTATGTACCAAGTAATCCTAAATATACTTTAAAATTTTAACCCCATAATAATATTTTAATGATTTTTCTAACTAAATACCTTTTTAATAATTAGCATGCAGAAAAATGGCAGTTAAAAATGGAACAAAAGTGAAATTAGGTACTTTTAGATTGTTCAATATAAAATCTATGTAAATAATCTATATAATCTTCTATTTAAAGTATGATTACTTTTCATTAAGTATTATAGACATATTATTATTTATTATTTAAAATATGAATTATAAGTTTAAAATACCAGAAATAGTGTATATAACAATTATTTTACATTTGCAAAATAATTATACCACATTGTTTTATTGCTACATTCATATTGAGAGGGCATATCCTATAATATGAGCATTAGAAATTACAGGATTATTAATACATTCAATTTTAGTTGTATTATTTATTTATATAGAATATTTTAATGAATTACTACTAATTAATGAATACAATTGGGTGTTAAAATTGTATAATATGAGATTTTCCTAAAAAAATTTCAAATTTTAAAAATGTATACATTGTTCAATTATTGATATCAATGGTCATTTAAATTAGATATTTGTGTTGAATATTTAATAATATATAATCTAAAATTGTATGGGCAATATTACACATTACAATATATTACCTTCAGTTTTTTACTTCTACACAATTTAAATTGTTTAAATTTTAAGCTTTATAATATATAATTTACTAGATCATTATTTTTGAACCACAAATAAAATAGAAATCATTCCTTAGAAATTAAAAACACATTTTCTAAATAAATTAATAATTTGTATTTATTTATAGCACAATTATAAATCATATAGATAAATATGTTGTCATTTTAAATGAACTTTATAAACTTTATAATTATTTTTGTCCCAAATCAAAATAATAAAAGCAATTAATGTTGACGAAATTAGATGACCATATGAACAAAAATAATTACAATATTTTTGATAAACCAGTTTAGGCTAGTGGTAGATATTTAATTTATTCAAGTAAAGCATGTACAAATGGCAACAAAAAATAAAATATTAATTTTTTTTGTTCACATTCAAATTACCTAGCAATGTACACAAAGATAACATAATATATAATATACCAAGTACATATGGCATCATATGCAATATAAACAAATAAAAGTGTTCATTATAGACAATTTAAAGTGAAAAAAAAAAAGAAAATAATAATAATTGTTCATATTATAAAATGAAAGCTACAAAATTCTATATTAATAAGAAGCCCAAAGCACCTAGAGTTTATCAAAGAAAAAAGCCATGCAACTATAATGGAGATTTGTTTAATAATAAACATATATACTTGTCTTTTACTTCAATGATTAAGTTTTACTTAAATAGAGACATTAAATGAAATTTGAAATCCTAAAATCCAAAATTTCACAAACATTTAAATTGTAACAAAAATTGTCTTTGGTTCCCAGGAGTTACATTATGGACTATTCACACTTTTTTATTTACAAATATGTATAAACTATTGTATGGAATAAATAACTAAACAATTATTTATTTTTATGGTGGGCAGGATGGTAAAATGAAATTCCCATTCTAAACAATATATTATTAAATTTTCTCAAAAAATACGATCAAATTATAATGTTAATAGAATTGTTTGAAACGTATGGTAGATAAATTCTAATCATAGACAATTTGAAAAAATGAATATAAATAAATGTATGCCATATTAAGATTAAGTAAAAATATTTTCTTTGAATATTAAACTTATTAGAAAAAAAAGCTTAGAAAAAAGGAAAATCCCCTGTTGCTTTTCCCAAACACACCATTGAAAAAATTAACTATGAGATGATAATAAATTTACTAAGCAAAATGTTAAAAATATATATCTCGAATTTACCGAAAAAAAAGTCCCTTGTGCAGACGACAATGTAAATGGTATTACATTATCTATGGTGTCAATGTCCTTAGATACCCTGTTTAAAATACGTCCAATTGGTGTAGTATCAAACAGACTAATTGGATTCCGGAATATTCGCCTGTTTATCAATCCAAATAACATTTGGGATGCTCGAACTGTTCCCAGGTTTAATGATATAGACATCACCATAGTTGATACAGCTACCAATACCACAAAATAAGCATTTATATTAGATAACATTAAGTTTTGATTAGAATAATTGTATCTATGTTATTAGAATTTCTAGTTAAATGTATTAAATTAAACAATATTAACTTCTTAAACATTATTATTATTTTATATACAAAACCATATAATTGATTGATTTACTTACTCATCACTATATTTCCAGAAATTAATTAATTTGTTTAGTAAAAGTCCCTTTAGGCACAAAGATTTAGGATTTAGCAGGACAAAGCAGGGTTTAGAATATTTAAATTTGAAAAACTTAAAAGGACAGGCCAGTTATATTTCTAAACCAACTGTATTCAATTTAAAATGAAGATTTGTTTAATTCTCTAATGGTGAGGAATTTCATGGAAAAAAGAAGGAGCACCATAGTTTGTATTGTTAGTTTTAACAAAGAATACCCATTACGATCAAATGACTAATATTTACATTATATTTTGACATATTTGAAAAAATTATAATTTCTAATCTATTCCAAACCAGAAACAAATTAATTAAAATTTTCTAAAGAATTAACTGTATATAACACTAAAGATGTAAAATACTACAATAAAGCTTTAATTACATACACAACTAAAGAGAAAAGCTTCAGCTCATATATAATGAAAAATAAGTATAAGATCATACATAACTACATTTAAAAATTTCTTTTTACAAAACACTAAAGTGCAAAAACTATTATATACATCAACAATTTATAAGCAAGGCATAGATTTCATAATATCCACATTATTTTCTTACAAACAATAATTTTGTTTGGTATATTTCATAAAATAAAATAAAATGTCCTATATAATTAGAAGAAATCAATATTTTAAGAATTTTTAGATAGAATGAACAAACAATTTAAAAATGTATTAATTAGCAATTTATAGAAGTTAAAAAATATTTGTAAAAAAGAGTATCATAAATTTAAATATTTTGAAAATCGTGAAATTAATTTATTATTATTATGATAGACAATCAATTAACTTTACAAATTTTAGTTTATAAATATTTGTACACTTAATTAAAACTTTAAATTGAACACTAAATGATACTAGTCTAGATTAGATTAAGTGAAAATTGCTCACAGATATAAACTTTACTGTATAGGTTGATATTAATATCTGTTAAGTTTTAAATATTTTAGTATTATAAAATCTTAGCCTTGGTTCTAAGCAGTGAAAAAGATATATAATACAGTGTTAGAGACATAAAATACTTAACACACCAAGCCACAATAAATACACATAATTCATTTTATTCCGAATTTACCGAAAATACAGTTTGGACAGTTGATCTTAATATGAATGGCAATGTATTATCAATAGTGTCAATGTCCTTAGACACTCTATTCAAGATACGACCAATAGGTGTTGTATCAAACAGGCTTATTGGGTTCTTGAAAATTCGTGCATTGATCAAATGGTATAATTTTTCAGCAGCTTTAACTGTGCCTAACGATAAAGATATTGCCGCAGTCACCGTTGCAATAACTACACCAAATCAAAAATATTTAAATAAACTAAAATAAACACATATACATGAATTCACTTTATCTTATTAATAAAAGTATTGTAAAAATAATTAATACATACTATATAGTGTATACATATATATAAACCATAACATAGACATGAAATTATTTAATTATATACTAACACAAATATGTTAATACACACAGTTAATAACAATTTGCACATATTTGAACTTTTACATCAAACTGTAAGATCATATAACATTTAGATTGGTAATAAATTTCAATCAGATTTCTAAATTTAATTTTTATATTAGTACAAAAATAAAATTATAAAATAATACCAATGTTTATTGACATTTTGTCATTATTTTTTTTTAACCAATTTGATTGTTAAATCAGATTTGTTTTTGTTCAAATAAGAATAAAATAAAGTGTAGAAGTTTTAGCAATGTTACATAAGATCTAAATTATATAAGTGCACACAAAATACAATAAAATGTACAACTGTATTGCAGTGTAACTTCACATATAATAATCAAGGTAGCTTTGTATATTAACTTTTTAAATAACATATAGCTAATTTATTACAATTTATTTATTATTTATTTATTTTCTTTTACTATTATTATATTTAATATTTAAAAATATAAAATATATATATATACCTACAGTAACAAAATTAAAACCCATAAATTGTTTTTAAAAAAAAAAATGGTATTTAATACATACAATTTAAGTAAAACATACGTCAATAATTATACCAAGGTAATTAATAGTTTGTTCAAATTTAATTTATATATTATGTTGGTATAAATATATATATATACGCAAATCAATTAGAGCTAAAATTGGCTAATAACAATTTAGGTTAATAAATTACCCAAAGATAAATAGGTAAATAGCCGTAGGGTGTTAAATACTGAAGAAAATTGAACAATTTAAAAAAATCAATAATAATTAAAACAAAACTAGTTTTGGAGTTTATAACTGTAGGCATTTAATAAAAACTAATTTTAGTAAAAATCAGTAAAAACTGATTTTGGGTACCTATTTACTATTTTTACATAAATGGATATAGTAAAATAGATCAAGAATAACTTTATACAAATTATTTAAATAAAATACTCTAAGAAATATTTGGGATATTATATTATGTAGTTAATTATTTATTATCATTCTTTTTAGTTAATTATGCTAATCAACTTTTTAATTTACATTCTAATAAATATAGGAGATAACCAAGATGAATTCATCTGTATATACCCTCTTTTAAATCAAGTCAAACTTATAAATTAGATGTACAATATTTTAGTTATAAATATGAACAATAAACTTACCTTGGCCAAATCCCAGTAAACCATAAACAGAGAGATACAAATCCCTTTTGCTTACATTTTCTGTTCCATTAACACGAGAACTAACATCATTAGACCATACTGAGAGCCAAATATTTGATGAAATAGAAAATCCTTGAAATATAATACTCAAAAGTATTGTAGTAATACACAAAAATGGTCCAATTGACTTGAGATAATGAACATAGACTTCCCATTTCACCTAAATTAAAAATCATCAGTTGACAGTTAATAAATAACATGTTAAAAATATTTGTCTAATCAAATTATTCAATGATACACTTACACTGCCAGTTTCTGCTTTCTCTACTTCTATCAGTTTAGCTTGCTGATCTAAACTAACAGATGGAGGAGGAACTTTTTCAGAATCTATAGATTTTTGCCTAAAAATTGAAAAATCAAATTAACATAAGAGTATTTGACTATTTACTAAATATGCAAATTAAATCCTAAGAATACATTACCTTTGCATTGAATTAGTAGAATTTGATTCACTTCTCTGCCGAACATATTTTTCTTTCAAATCTGCAGGTGCATCTTCTAACAGCTTATCAATTTCTAAAAGTACAAAAATTTAATAAATATTAAAAACAATATCCTTATCAAAATAATTATTTTCTTTACCATTTTCATCAACTTTTTCTGCACTTTGTTCTTGCATATGCAATATTAAGAAATCAGCAAAATCTCCTTTTTTATCCAACAATTCTTTATAGGTACCAGACTCTGAAATTTGACCATCTTTTAAAACAACAATTAAGTCTACTTCTCGAAGATACGTAACACTATGTGTTACCAAAATTCTAGTCTAAAAAATAAAAATATTATGTAAAATTAATTTAATCTATTCTAATTTAATATATTCACTTCCTATTACCTTTTTACGTAATAACCCTGTAGGTCCAATTACATTTTCGAAAATATGTTTTCCAACGTGTGAATCAACAGCACTTAAAGGATCATCCAAAAAATATATATCACTTTCTTTATAAACTGCTCTAGCTAAACTAACCCTTTGTTTTTGGCCCCCACTCAAGTTTATACCCTATAAACAGTAATTTTTAAATTTTTAAAAATACTGTGAAATTAATTATATTTTTTCGTCATACCTTTTCACCAATTTCTGTTTTATCACCTGCTGGAAGCATTTGAAAATCAGCTCTTAATGCACATGCATCAATAACCTTATTATAAATTCTATCACTTAATGACTGACCAAACAAAATATTATCTTTAAGTGAAGTATTTTGAATCCAAGCTTGCTGTGGTACATATGCTACTGATCCCTAAAAAAAAAATTGTTTAAAATTACTACTAGTTACATAAAATATTAAATAATAGCTACATAAATATCTATGTATTTTAATTTTTTTAAGTATCACAGTTAATTAAATTGAAAAACTAATTATTTAGCGTATGTTAAAACACTTACTTTAGTGTTAACTCTTCCAGAAACTTTATCCATTTCCCCAAGAAAAGCTGACACTAAAGAACTCTTTCCAGAACCAACAGTACCAACCACAGCAACCAATTGACTAGGTAAAATTCTCAAATTTATATTCTTCAATATTGGTGCTTCAGTTGATTCACCCCAAGTAAATGTACCATTTTCAATTACAAGAGGATCCTCTAAAAATTATAAATCATTTGTTAAATTATATTATATAAATAATAACAAACAATAAAATTAATATTAAAATCAATCCAAAGTATTATAATAGGAAGTTAATATTTATGACCAGTTTTGATTATAAAATAACTGATACTGCTAATAGGTGTCTCACTTATAATGGAAAGTTGGAAAGGTAAGATACATTGTTGTTTAATTAAAATCTGTATCCAACGATAAAATACGATTCTGGGTAATATTTAGGTAAACCCCATGTTTTAGAATGCTGTAATTTTTTAAAATTTTCATCAACATGTTAACTTAAAACAAAATGTCCACATTAGGCTAAAAAAATTTTGTTTTACCACCAAGTACAACTTGTGATATATCTTGGTCAAAACTATTCTATCCACATAAAATTAAATAATAACTAAAAATGTCCAGAATGTTTTGAAAGTTATTATAACGATTAATTTTAACTTAATAACAATGAAAATAAAATTGATAATAATGAAACTAAAATTTCCAGTTTTTCCACAATTATTATAAAAACTGCATGAAAAATCAAAAAATGACATAAATAAATAAACTAAATCCAATAAATGTCTCTTATCATAGAATTGGAGAAAGATTTCTAATGAAAATTTTTCACACAGAAAAAACCACACATCAAAGTAACCAAACCAATACATTTCTCACTCTGATCAGAATCTAAAAAATCATCATCAGGTTATTACCTAGTACTACAAAGGGAACAAATAAAACTATATTTAAAATAAAAATGAATACACATAAAATAATATTAAAAACATTAAAAAATAGAAGAAATTGTATATGATGAATTGAAATAGATAAGATGTTATATTTAAAAAACTTTATTTTTTTTTTATTTATTACCTAACATATTAGGTATGTAACACAATATTATTTTTTAATTAAATATGTTTTTTTTAAATTAATTAATTTAAAACAATTTATTTATTACAATCTGTACAAAATATGTACAATAAAGCAATTATGATAACCTAACTAATTAAGCAGAATAAAGAAGGCATTCAGAAGTATCAACTGACTAAGGAGGTTTTCTTACTATCCTTTCTTTAGAATCATTATAAACAACCTCTTTTAAATCCAAGTAAATTAATTTCTTCATATTTTTTATTTATTATAATTTTTATATTTTTAAATATTAACTCAACAAAATTTATTTCTTTGTTTATTAATAAATATTATTTTGCATACTTTCATCTGAATCATGAGTGACAGAATCTGGATCCAATTCTTCAGAGTTCATAAATTTATTTATTCTCTTGATAGATACACTTGACTAAAAATATGAATGAGAAATTTAAAAATACATTTATATATATTCAAAATGTTATTAGATAACATACTTGAACCACATTAGACACGAACATTGGCAACATAGATAAAGGAAACCGTAAAATGTTGAATAAAGATAAAGAAACAAAAGCGGTTTGTGCATCTAATACGTGACTTTCATCAGATAATACATATACACCAAAAGTTACCAATGATACCTAAAAGTAAGAAAGAATATAGTCTTATACTCTAAATATAATAATTAAAATGTTGTCATACTAAAAATGGAGCACAAGCCCAAATAAATGAAGTAGCTGCATTTAAATAAGCTGCAGTACGTAGTACTTTAATTTCTTTTCCTCGAATATCCAACACTTTCTGTTCAAAACTTGGTTCCCAAGCATATAATTTTAAGACCTAATAAAACAAAATAATAAAATTTATATTCAAATTGAATACCAAAAATACTATTACTTTTATTCCAGAAAGAATTTCATTCATTAATTTAACTCTTTGATCTTTATTTTTCATTTGTTTGATCTGAAGATTTCTTGCTTTAGCAGCCACAATACCATTAACTGGTATCAAGACTATCATCACAAATAAACCAGCAAGTACACTAGGTCCTAGTGATTGCCACAAAAAATAAATTGCTAGAGCGATTTGAAATGGTGCAGACCATATCATATTAAGATAAGTAGTCAAATCAACAAATCTATGAGCATCTACAGCCATTAAATTAACTATTTCACCTACAGTAAATGTTTTTCTGGCTGTATTTGAGATTCTTAAAGCCTAAACAAATATAAATGAATTTATTAAACTATTTTATACAAAATAAATGTAATAATACATTCAATTTATTATAGTAAATACAAGGCAGTATGTAAATAAAATTACCTTTCGATATATAGCAGAAGTTAGTGCAGTTCGAACACGCATACCAACAAGATACATACGATGAAAATATTGTGACAATATTAATGTTTGTAATGTTGCTGTTAACATCATGAGAAAAACATAAAAATATCCCCTCCATTCAGGCTCATTAGGATTTCCTACAAATGCTATCATATATCTAAAAGAAAAATTTAAATTAAAGAAGAGAAAAGTACATAATATTTGTAATTCTTAAAACATTTATATATTATAAAGAATACTTGAGTAAATACTTACTTAAGCACTTGAGGGCTGACAAAGACTAAACAATCTTCAATAACTTTCAAAAATGTTCCAAATAAAAATGTACGACCAAATGATTTACATAATGCAGGAAGAATTGATGCTTCTTTTTGATTTTTAGTATCACGAGTAATTCTTGTGTATTCAGTAGGTGATACTTCAATACTTCCATCAGATTTATGTTTGATATATGATGCTTTTGCATTATCTAGTAACCTATAGATTATTTTTATATTTATTAGTTTTCAAAGAATCTATAAAATGTATATCGTATTATACATAACATAGTTACATAATAACATAATATAGTTTACAACTGTTTTCTGTTAAAAATTAAAACTGTAATTACTTAACTCACGTTACTTTAAAAAATAAAACTACACCAAGATTTAACAGGCCAAACAAAATAATAAAATATGAGTTCAATAGAAATGTTCTTTAATTTAAACTTTAGTCAGTATGATCATTTAAATGTACATACTAGCTGTATATAACAGATTAGTAGCATTTTTAATTTCACGGACAACTATCTTTCATAGGTTCAATGTTTAATTACATTTTATTAAATAACTAATAATACAATTTCAATCTTGTTATTATAGCATTTTTGTTTTGTCAATGTTAGTTTTTTGGTAATTTTTGTTCAATTTTTTCAATTATATATATTTAAAAACAAATTATTTTGTTTGTAATGTAAAAAATATATTATTTTTTATATTTACTTTGTTAATTTTTTTGGTTGCATACATAAAATTCAAAATCTAAATTATAGTTTCTAGTTTTTAAAAATAATGTTTTTTTATGTATAAAAATTATTATTTCAATAATCAAGATTAAATGTTTTTTTTATATCATTCAATATCAGGTATATGGAAATAATGAAAGATAGATTATTGAAGATCCACAATTCATTTAAGTTAGAAAAATTATATTTACTCACTTAGCTTTAATTAATGAACGTTCCCAATATTTATCAAAGACAGGAACCACTTCTCGTGAACTATCCTCATAGTTCATATTCCACAGATCACTGGTCACTAAGGGACGTCTATAACCAGTCCATGCTAATGTATCAAACCATGAAAATAATACACGTGATGGATATGACGCTTTCATCTCAGGACATGGTTTCTAGAATTTAATTAAATATATACAAATATAAATAAAAATATTAAATATATTTTGAAAAAAATTACTTCAACAGATGGATAATCTGATAGCCTTGGATCAGAATCAGCAAAGAAACTTAAAACAAATTGAATTAAAACAAGAGGGTAATATACCATGTAACTAATAAATTGGTATTTCTCTAATGGTTTCTAAACAAATAAACAATAAAAATTATTACTTATTATTAATTATTAATATATTAACAAATATTAATAAGACAATTTCTTACATCAGATAATGCAAATCGGATCTCTGATCGATATTGAATTATTCCACAAAATGCCAATGATAGCCAAAATAAAAATATTAACCCAGATGAGCGTAATCCTCTTGCCCGATTAGCACTAATTAAAACCATTACAAATCCCTGAAATGAATTAAGAAATAAATATGAATATAACAAAATATATTTTAAATAATTCAACACATATAAGACTTATAGGAATAATCTAGTTATATTTATAATATACCTACTTAAAATATTACATAAATGTGTTAAAAGTTGTATAAATAAATTAAATTAAGTACTTACGAATGTAATTAGTTTTACAAGTGGGGTATAAAAGTCCACAGAATATATGGGCATTCCTGAGGAATACTGAATTATTGCATATCCGATATCGGCCATTGACAAAAGACATAATAAAGCTGCACCAGCCTAAAAATACACAAAAATAATAATTAATATCATTAAAATATATTAACTTTTTTTTTTTTTTTACAATAATGATCACAAATAAAAATTGATTAAAACGTAATTTTAATAATTTTAAAAAAATGTATTTATTCGGTTACTTAAAAATATACATAATTTATAAATTTATAATCTACTTATTTTAATAGTGATAATTTGTTATTTACTAGAAATAGTAGTATTAAATACTAATACAGATTCCTAAACAAGGGCAGATCAATCAAGCAGTAGTACTTCTGGCTAATTACTTATTCATTCACACAACAAAATAATGGTCTATTAGACCAATATTTCTTATCCTTCTTATTCTTTGTCTTCATCACAACTATTAGACGAATATTTGAAATTATATTATACAAATTTGGTTTAAGTAATATATTCTATAGTTCAGTAACAATGCATAAATCCATAATATAATAAATATAATATGATCATTAAAAATAATTATTTATAATTGAAATTTATTTAGTATAGTTAGTTTATTTTGGAATTTATTTTGTTGTTTATTTATAGATAAGTATATTTTAAACTAAACTTCAATTAAAATAATTAAACAACTATTTTTATTATAATTTGTTTAATGTGAGCATTTATTATACAATTTTAAAAGGTATTATAAGCTAGATAAAAAAAAATGGACCGCCAGTTGTCTATTTCTATTCTATATAATTAGGTTTCATATTTTATGAGTTAAAATTAAAATGTTTAACTAAACAATTGTAGTTCATGAATTTTTGAACCATCTTTCTTTAACCATATATGTTGTTACTAGCAGTTAGTTATAAAGAGACTCTAAAACTCAGCCCGGCTTCTGAGGCAAAACAATTTCTTATATAAACACATATTATGCATAATACATTTTTAAATATAATACTATTATCAGTTGTTTTATGATTTTACAAAAAAAATATAAACCTCATACACAACATGTAAAGTTTAGTTTGTTATAAAATACTTAACATATAAATAATGCTTCCAATATATTATTATGCATTATTAAACTACACTAATGAGCTAAAAAGATAATATTCTAGAATCAAGTTGCATGCTGTTATTTAATATGAAATACAGAATAAAACCACGATAACAATTTAAGCGCAAATTAATCAAAATTGCACTGGGGAAATTTTTAAATTTATATCTTAGTAGTAGGTACTAAATAAAACAAAATATTTTAATTCCTAATGGAATATTATAACGCATCAATGATTTGTTTTCATAAATATTTTAAAAACACATCAAATAATAGTTTTATAATATAAACATTACTTCAATTTATGTAGGTATTTTACATTTTTGAATAAGTATAAATTATATTATTTTACAAATAGGTATATAATGAAATTATACAAATTAGTAAAATGAAATAATTAAAACATTTAATATAATTCATTGAAACAATTTTATAATAACTACAATATCTTCTATCTAGTATATAATAGTATTGTTGTAGGAAGTAATCAAGGACATTAAAAAGTCATTGACCTATTTCAACCATATGACTACATGAGTCTAACTGAAATAATAACAATACTAGATATGAAATTAGAACTTTCAATACAAATGAGTTATTATTTTGAAAATTAAATAAATGAAAATATTCTAATTAAACACAAACAATAATAAACTAGTAACTCCTTACACTACTCAAAATTCATAATGAATGTACCTATATATCTATAAAATAAAGAAAGTACATAAATTAATTTCAGAAAAATAAAAATTATCATTTATGTTACTTTAGATTTGTCATATTTTTAAATTATTTATCATATAAAAATTAAATCATCGTAGTCAATTAGGAACCTAACAAAAATTATTATAATTAACAGTCAACCAGCTTAATACTACAGTTAAAAATTAAAAATACCTACAACAATAAAATACTAGGTATTACCATCAATTAAAAAAAAAGATACAAATAAACAGTCAAATGAAAACTTGTTATAACATTTCTAAGACACATTATTCTATATATTATTAACTATTAATCTTAAAAATAAAGAAAATAAACTCGTTAATAAATTAAATATGTAGATTTAGGTAGGTACTATTTCTATAACCATCTAATAACCAAAACTAAATTAATAATCTGCACAGAAACCAAAATATTTACAAAAACAATAATAATAAGCAAATAATCTAATTTCTTGATTTTAATATTATAATAAAAGATATTAAACCCATATTATAAAAATATCAATTTTTTAAATGTACATAAAATACTACAACTTAATAAAAAAAAAAAAACATAGATAACTGATGAATATAACAAAAGTATTTATTTTCAACACGTAGTAATAATCAGTGACATAACGACAATTCATAATAACCGTATCAAAATATCTCACCACACAAAAAGTGCTACGGCAGTATCCAAAACAAAACTGCCATTTCAAAAAAAAATTGTATGATAAATTTTTTTCTAAAATATATTTAAAATTCAACACAAAAATCAAAGCAAAAAAAATAAATTTTATATGCAAGTACAGCCCGCAAAAAAAATAAATTTTATATGCAGGTACACCCTCCATCAATAATTAACCCTGTCAAGTACACAATCCAAGTTTGGGTGTAATTTACAGTTTAGATTAAAAAAAAAAAAAATGATCACTATTTGTTTTCATACATTTATCTGTCCACTCATGTTATTTAATAAATAAAACAATGCATATTCGCCTGTTTTTTATTTAACTATCCATTCACAGAAAAATTATATCTTGGACTCTGATTAGGGACTCTTAATTTTCATGGGTCAGTGGCTCATTGCTTTTCATGCCACCCTATCAGTACGCCACTGGATATAATAATAATAATAAAATTATCTTCAATAAATAAATAATCATTAGTTTGTAGATTAAGCTGAATTTGTTATAATTGTTAGACCATATATTCTAAGAATACATCAAGACTATTATTAGAAGCATGAAATAGTGATTGTGATTTTTAATTGAGATTAAACTTAAGTAATAATATTAATTATATAGAAATTAATTAGGTTTAATAAGAAAATATTTTAAATGCCACATCAGAGACAATCTAGGAGACACAAACCAATGGCGGGTAACATTTAAAATCTCAAGAAAGAAAAAAATAGATGCTGGTGCATGATAGGAAAAGTTCAAAAAAATACTATTTATATTAATTATATATATATTACTAACTGTCCACCCCTAGCATTGCACGTGATAATTTTTAATTTTTTTTTAACTTTATTTCCATTTAGCTCTTCGGTATCAGTATATTGAACTAAAAAAAATAGATAGAAAATGGGTAATCTACAGACTAAAAGTGTGTATCATACATGTTTTAATTTGTGTTAGGTTAGATTTTCATCCTGTTATTAAGGTAGCACATTCTATTTCAAGCCAATTATTAGACCGGCAGATAGTCAGACAGAATGTTTAACAGAAGTTGTTATAATACTTTAATTTCTGTTGACTATTAATTTTTTTTTTTAATTCATCCGTGTTATTTATGGTAATCCATAATTCAACAAAAATAATTTAATTTCCATACCAAAAATAACTAAAAACCTTTATCTCCTTCAAGTTTTATTTCTACGACAAAAGGTAGCTTATATGTTATTCCTGGTCTAGAACTACACCTATGAAAAGTTTCAGTTTAATCCTTTCAGTAGTTTAGACGCAAAATAGTAACAAACATGCATACATCCTCACAAACTTTCACATTTATAATATTAGTAGGATAATCACACCCTACAATATATAATACATATAATTATTAATGTACGAGGGCAATTTTATGTCCTTGAATAATTGTGATAAATACCTATCAGGGGAATTGCAGCTGTTCTGGAAAAGTATGATGAATCTGAATGAGTTGAGAGGAAATAAACTATTTTTAATGATATAAAAAGTGAAATATGTGAGAAACTGAGAAAAAGTCAAATTAGAAATCTAGGTGTTTAGAAAGTCAGATTAATAAATAAAATTAATAACATCAAATGCAAATAAAGAAAAATGCAATTTCACTAAAATGATTTAAGAGTTTTTGGACAATCTCATAATTGATATAGTTTTCTTATGCACATCAACATAGAAGACACTTGAAGTACTCAATGGTTTTTCATTTAAAAATAGATATTTCTAATCACCTTCCAAGATTTTGATTGGGTTTTTGAAATTATAAATTAAGATCCTAATTCATGGTTGAAATGAAATTTATGAAATCAATAATAATTTCTATTATTATCACAATGAGATAAAATTGTTTAGATTGAAGATTTAGAGAAGAAAACTTGTGAGACCATGTTACTTTTCTAAAACACGCAAGATGTAATGAAAATAAACTTGAACAATTTATCTATCTGAAAATAATAGATATAGACTAAGTTTGTTTGAAGTCAAGTTAAGCATTTCTAAATTTATATTTTAATGAAACCATAAAAAAAGATAGGTAGGTATGTAGTTGATACAATAGTTTAAATTAATTTTAAATAAAACTAAATTACGAAAAAATACAGAACGGACAATTATGAAAATAAAATAAATGATAATCTAGATTCCTTATTAATTCATGTATCCATATTATGCTGACTAAGTTGTACATAATATGGCTTTATCAGTATATTAATTATTAGATACATACATATTAAACATATTTAATACATTATCTTAAAAAAAGTCATTTTATTTTAAATAAATACACAATTATTTATTACTTTATTAGTTTTTATACAAATAATATTTGTTTTAAATGCAGTAAAATTATTATAGTTATATTTATTTTTAAAACTAATTTAATAATTAGTAACTATTAAAAAAAAAGCACCAGTCATAGAAAAAAAAAACCCCCCAGAAAAAATATTGGGGAAAAAAGTCCAATTTTAAATTAATAAATAGTTAGATAGATAATCAAAAGTTAACAATTTTACTAATTTAAAATATAATAATGAATCATTAGTTGAATTTTTCAAAAATCTAATTTTTAAAACTGAAAAATAAGAATGCGAGAAGAATACAATGATTAGAAAACCAAAATATTAAATCATATAAATACCTAAAATAAATATTTAGATACACATGAATAATTTCCAATAAAAGTATACCTATATCAGTTTTCTTTAAAATGATTCATTATTATTTTTTAAACCGTCTACCTACATATTAATTTACAATGGGGATTTTTTTCATAAATTTGTAATTATCTGATGGAGAAAATATCTCATTATGTGGTTTATCTTAAAATTATATGTGAAATAACACAAATACAAATTAATAAAAAAGAAATATACAATAAAGTTGCATCAATAAAACTTTATAAAATTGCACCTATAGCTTAAATTCAATTCTTAATATTTCTGAAAAATGGGTCATGATAATAAATTACCTATAGAAACATATAGGAACCTATAGAAACTCTATTATTAACATTTTATTTGAAAACTATACAGTATTTTACATTTTAAAACTAATTAATAATATCTAAATAGTTCATATTTGTATTATATATTATGTTAATTATAAAGTTATCAATTTTTTAAAAAAACATACAGATCATTTATTACATAATCAAAAAAACCTCGAAAAATTATCTAGATTTATTTTTAACTGATATAGGTGTAGTAACATACAATTATTACAATTGTTTTTTTAGTACCTATTTAATATTAACAATTAATAATATAATAAATTAAATACATACCTACCTACTTAAAATTAGTTAATAATTAAGATGTTTTATAGACCACTTTATAAGACTTTATACTAATGATAATTGTCAATTACATAATTCAATAGTTTAATTTTAATTCTTAATTATCATTTTTTCATCAACTATCTACCAAAGTATCTATTATACATTAAGGAGTATAACTATTTTAAGAGCTTATTTAATTACATAATATACAACTTAAATTGTTTCATATAAAATTATTTAGATAACAAACATCTAAATGTAAAGCTTTGAACTAATGAACAATAAGTTTTCTCAAACTAAATGCCGAGCAAAAGGCCATGAATTGAATAATGTTTATACACAAAATGAATACCCACGTACTAATAAAAGTTCCAATCAGGTAATATTGAGTAATAAATATATTTTGTTGGAATTTAAATTTCCTCTTTACTGTTAGTTAATAGGTTTATATTTTAATACAGCTATATCAACGACAGATAGTACCACAAATCATTAAAACTGTAAAAACTGCTGTTACATTAAAACAAACAACAGTGGGATTTTCGAGTTTACTCTAACTCCCAATTTACTAAAAATATATAACTCAATTTTAATACAAACATAAGTTTATATACAGTGGATTTTGTTAATATGGGCACAATAGTCTGGTCTTAATTCTAATGTATAACACGATACTCATTTCGGTTAAAATAGTCAACCACTTGATGTGGGCATATTGGGATCAGTTACATTTGCCCACATTAAGTGGAATCTGCTGTACTTGAATAGTGGATATTAGATAATATGAATTAAGGATAATAAAAATTATCCTTAATTCATAGAAGGGGGGGAAAAGCTCCTGACCAGAGACCACACAAGGATAAATGTTTCGATAAAGGAAAAATATCCCCAAGAAAAAAATAGTTATTGACAAATTAAGAAAAAAATTTGAAGTGTAAAAAAAGCCCCATTATACATTAATAAAATACATTTAAAAAAAAAAAACAAAAATAAATCTTTAGGTAGAGAAGATTTGTTTGAAGTTATATTTGTTTTAATACATTTGTAGTCAATTAATCCATATCAATTATTGTAAGAATACCCGATTACAATTTAGGTAATTTTTTTTTTTTTTACTGCACAAAAAAACCCTTGAAATAATAATATTTTCAAATTTTCAACAACAGATTCATTTTTATTTTTTGTAGTCTATGGCTTTTTTTCCTAATACCTTTAATATAGGTAACTACTGTTTGAAATTATTTATAGGTATATAGAAAAAATGGTCCTAAGTAGTATTTTAACATAATATATTTGAATATACCTAAATTATTAATACAGGTAAATTTAGAATTTTATCAATTCATACACCAATAAAAAATGACAGTAGCGTAACCAAGGGAAGGGCTATATTTAAAACGGCCCCCCTCACATTGATTAAAAAATTACAAACTATTCAGCATTGACAAATTATTACTAATAAAATAATGATTATGGCATACTTGCGTTCAAATAATAAATACAAATAATTGGGCGGAATAATTATTTAATTTACAAAACAGTATGTTTTTTTTTAATATAGGTTTCCCCGCCCCAAATGAAAAATACTGGATACACTGAAGTATCAAATAAAATGGCATAGGTAAGGTTATCAGTACAAGTTGTATAACTCAGAAATTAAAACGCTTAATTTTAATAATCAATCAATCAAAATATTATATTTTATAAAGCAGCGAGTATGAATTAAAACTAACAAGGCTTTATCTTCACGGTCAGTATTAGTTAGCAATCTATAAACAGACTATTAAAACCTAATTACATAAAGAGAATTCTTATCTGATAATATACCCTCCCCCCATCCGTCGTTATTGTACATTTGGATTACCTATTATATAATATTGATATAATGCAGTTGTCTACCTGTATCTACCTAACAAATATTATAACAAAAAATAAATAAAATATGGAACATACCAATTTCGCCAAATTGAGCCAGTTCCATGGTATGTCTCTGTATTTACTATGCACCAAATAATAGACTTCTAATGGAGAGAAAAACCATAAGAACAGGCATGGTGTCCAGATTAAAGCAGTTTTTTCAAAACATAACGTTATATCGGGATCTGTGGTGTTCCAAGATAAACTCCAGTCCTAAAAAAAAAAAAAAAAAAATTATATTACTGTGAATCGGAACCCAATATAAATTAGGTATCGAGGTACCTAGTACGATAGTCAATAATTCAATAAAACGAATATCTGTAATAGTGGCATTGACGGGTTCCGTACACAAGTACACCGATTAAGTGGGTATCATTAAGACAATCCAACGTGTTTTCCTAATAAAATCAAGGTTGAATTCGGGTGTTTGAGCACCGGGGGGGAAAAAAACGATCGAAATCGACACTCTGCGCAGTCAAGTTAAGGTGTAAATGAAAAAATTCTGCGCATAAGTAGGTACAACAAATTCGGGGAGCTAAACCTCCTGCAAAAAAACGGTCTCTCGAAGTTTGAAAATAATCAATTATCTATTATCTGTAGATAGTAAATTCGGTTACCAGAGAACGTTCACCGTGATTTTTGTTGTTTTCGAACTCGTGAACAATGCGAGCTGCAAAAATCGACCAACCGACTTACCCAAAAAGGCGAACCGCAAAACTTGTCGAAATCGGCCAACTCCATATAAAACGCGGGCGATGAGATTCGGGTAACGATCGATTATCTTCAAATTCAAACGGACGTTATAAGCCACCACTATACAACTGTTGCCGGTGTTTACAGAGTCACCACCATCGCGGTCCGGTTTCGACGTGCGAGTTTTTGCGAACTGGGTAAGTACTTGCACGCGCGCACTCGTAAAACACTCGGGCACACGACACACGGGACAGTCACTGGCGCCGGGCGAGTGAAATAAAAAAAAAAAAAAAAATTATATATTTCTACGGTATTGTTATGTTTGTTACACACGCGGCGGAATTATCGCGATAAACCGCGGACGGGGCGGCGTGTGGTTTTAAATTTAGAATAATAATATTGTACCGTACGAAAACGGCACGACCGTGTACGGGAAAATTCCGCGTAAATTTAGACGACAAATAAGACGACGACACGAGAACGGGACGGAGCGTTCGCGTAGTTTCGCGGGACTGATGGGAACGCCGGCACGGCGTACTGTCGACTGTGCGCGTAGTCGGACTGGGCGAGTATCGCGGTCGGACGAGGGCACGATGACGGCGCGTATCTCTGTGAACAACGCGTACCGCTCGTCGTGCGTATAGGTGGTGCCGGTGCGTGTGCACGATGAATCTGCGTTCGTGCGCGTGCGTGCGTGCGTGAATGCGTGCGGTCGTGCGGGTACGCGCGTGCGTGCGTTGTTATTTGGGCATCGACGGTTCTGTAGCGCGTACGTTTTTGTTTGGTCTCCCGGCCCGTCAAAGAGTCCGCGGCACCGGCCCACGGTAATCCGGGGCCGTACGGCGCACGCCGGTGCCGCGACACGATGACGGAGGACCGTCCGGGCGCAGCACGCGGACGCTGCCCCGTACCGCCGCCGTACGGTCCGCGTCATACGGCTCGGCGCACGCACAACGGGACGACGGTTACGGGTTCACGATGGTATTTTACAACGACAACGCCCGGCCGGCGTGACCGCGGCGATAAAAACGTAACGGGAGAGCGGCCACGGGCCGGCGATCTCTCGGCGTTCCACGCGCAGTGCTGTATTTTGCCGTACGCCGCAATATTGCGAAACGAACCGCGACCGCGACGCCGGGACTCCGTGTATTCCCAATAGTTATGTAATTAGATTTTAAATCATTAATCACTAGTGTACTTAATTGCCTATAATAATATAATGTACCGATGTACGGAAAATTGAAAAAACAAAAGGAACAAATATCCGAGTTCACGTTCCTCGTGTATATACTGTAACTGTTATTTTCCCGTTATTCGTTGCCGCACATTAAAAGTCGTATAACNCGGCGTTCCACGCGCAGTGCTGTATTTTGCCGTACGCCGCAATATTGCGAAACGAACCGCGACCGCGACGCCGGGACTCCGTGTATTCCCAATAGTTATGTAATTAGATTTTAAATCATTAATCACTAGTGTACTTAATTGCCTATAATAATATAATGTACCGATGTACGGAAAATTGAAAAAACAAAAGGAACAAATATCCGAGTTCACGTTCCTCGTGTATATACTGTAACTGTTATTTTCCCGTTATTCGTTGCCGCACATTAAAAGTAAATCGCGTTCCATGATCCGCTCCTGCTGAAAGGCCGCGTTCCTCCCCGACCACTGGGATAAACTGCGCAATGAGAAAGTTACCGACTTTAATATTATTGGCGATATACCTACCTACTTAAAAATCGAACTCAGCTAAGCCTGCTCCATAAAGCTCTACGTTTTTTTTCCCCAATGACGATGCTGTTGCATTATAATTTATCAACTATAGGCATACTGTCCATAATCTGTCACCTATTACAGTTGTGGGTTGACCACACGATTTACTTACGTATAGTTTTTTGGACGACAAACCACAAAATATAACTATATTTTGATTTTAACTTTTAGTTAGCGGTGGCGTAATTTGTACTAGGTCTTGGGTGGAGACACACAATTTTTGATAATTTTATAGAAGGGACTACGAACTTATTGGCTAAGGCTTATTTTCAGGGAGGGGGTAGGTTTTAGAAACAAAAACCTTCATCACAAATAGGTACCTTATAAAATATTGTCTTTCATTTGAAAACGACAATTCGTACTTAGATACCTAGGTCCTAGGTACCTAATTGGTAGATAGAATTATAGACAACAAACAAATTATGCAATTTACAATAACAGTTCTAGGTACTCTTATTGGCTTTACATCCTATGCAGGGTCTATCGGTATATTTTTATGGACCGCCAGCATAGCCAATCCATTTAATTGATTTTAATGAACAAAATATTTAGTTATTAGTTGCGGAAAATTTATACGAGTATCCTAGTATTCTAATTTTCTTTTATAAATATACCTGAGAAATCGTTTTCTGCAAATATTTTTATGTGTTTAAATTTAACAAAAACTATTTAAATTTGTATTTATGTTTAAAGGCTCGGGGGGATTAATCACCCAGATCCCCCATTATTTTGCCACTGGCAGCTATTTATCTGCCTAATTATTAATAATCTAACCTACCCATCAAACGAAATGATATTTTTTTATCAGCTTATAAATTGAAATGGTAGTAAAACCATATATCAATCAAATGTGTTCCTAAAATCACTATATTTTATACGAAACGATTTTTCGGCAAACATACGTCTTCGAATACACGATGATATTTGAAGACGGTTTTGTTACCGTGGGTAGATATTAAGTACCAATAGTATAATATTTTTTTAATACCTATTGTTCCCAAAGGAAATAAAACCGAACATAGGTCCCTACTTAATTATTGTAATCGCCGAGTAAATGTAATGGGTGCTCTTTAGCACTTACATGATCTACATGATCATTATTTTTTTTATTATACACACATTGAACATATATATAAATATATATATATACTGTTTATTATTTAGTAAAAACTAACATAGGTTCTATAATGTGATAAGCATAACGCTATAGTAATTGTAGTGTCTAATTATAGGCTTTACGAATCATTTTTAATCGTTTATCAATAATACAACTTGGTAGTATAATAAATTTTAAAAAAAATGTAAATAATAAATTACATAACAAAATGCAAGTATTACGTAACACCGACAGTCAATACTGTGTAATAGGTACCCACTGAATCCTGATCGTGTTTTATTTAAAGATTTTTTACGTCATCTATTTACTCAAATAATAATTATACTAGTTATAATAGTACTTAATATGTTGCAATTGTACAATTGATAGCTCTATTCGAATTAAATTGAATACATTTATTTCTTTAGCATTTAGATACCTAGCTATTATTTGATGTATTGCATACAATACATTGTTAATTGTAACTTGCAGCCAGGATTGAGGATCGATACAATAGTATCTTAAATACAATTTTTATCTTGTGCCGTGATACAGTTCTGGAAAGTATCGAGTATTGAATATTGCGATACTGAAATCGATGTATATATTGTTTCGAGTGTCTAGATATTCATTTTGAAGTATCCCGCCAATAAGCGCCTGTAGGGGGAGGGGAGTAGCTGGGTTAATTTCTCAACCGGTTTTTCGGAAAATAAATTAAAAGTTGAAAATAATGATAATAAAATATGAGGAATTGACGGTAATTTCAAGAAATGTTTCAAAAAAAAAAATAAAAAATAGCCATCGTACATATTATATGGTCTTATATGATAATGATATAATAATCTTAATAATATACGTCCTTATTCCCAACCTATATAGATAATCTGAAACCAAAAGAAAAAAAAAAATCTATAATTTAATCACAATGATCATTTAAATAGAATTTTGATAGCCATTTGAAAAAAAAAAAAAAAAAATTGTTTAATCGCGAAAAAACATTTACATTACAATAATAATTATTTAAACCGAACTATCGTAACGTAATATCAATACAAATGTACAATTTTTATAAAATTACCTACAAGTCCAATTATATTCACTTCGGCACCTATACTATACGTACGTGTACTTCATATCGAAATCGAAACGATTAGGTTACATAACTCCGTCATAATGTATGAACAACGGATAGGTACTCATAAAAATGTCTGTCTAATGAAAAATATCAATAATGTACCTCTACCTTCGTAGTTATACCGTACTACGTAATACCTATACTCCCGTAATAATAATATGAAAAATGCCTAATCCAGTAACAGGGCATTAATGTATTATATTTATAATTTTAACCGAGTTAACCTTATAACTGTTGACAGTATCTCATATATTTACAGCAGAGCTAACCCGTGTGCCGTATACAGAATAATGGATACTCTCATAATCGTTAAATAAAATACAGGTAATAAATTAAACACTTGAGAAACACGTTAACGCCGTGTCAACGGCATTAACAGTATTATAATGGTTAGTAGTGTTCGGATAATACGCCGTGCTCGACTCGGCGACGGTGAGGGGGGCGGGTGGGTAGCAGGAGTTACGAGAACCCTCGATTTTTAATCGCCAGACATTGTATAGCGCATCCGTATTTTAATTTCAAATCAGAACGCACGTGATTTACCGTTTTTATTTCACAAAATCAGTAGAGTTTTTTTTATTTATATAAACAAAAGAGAAACGAAACGTTTACATAATGCTTGTGTGCATTGGAATTTGATACGGCAATCGAGCGATACGCGATAATCGCAGACACCGCGGAGCTTAACACACGCTGCGCCCGCCGTATTCGTTATAACATTGACCCATAACATGTCTAATTATGTCAACTTGGTTCGCGATAAATTATAATAATTAAAATACATCGGCCGCCGGGACCGCACGACACGCGAAACGAAAAACGCGCGGCCGGACGACTGCGACTGCTCTCGGTACTCGAGTCGCTCCGACTCCGCTACGATTCCCCCCCGCCCCCACCAAGAACTTTTGTTTTTTGCCTTCCGTCTGTTAAAATCGACACTGTCGATCGGTCTCGTCCGTTTACACGCCCGCGGCATTGCTGTCACGTCATCGCGTCGTCCGTTGTTATCTATCGCCAGTTCCGAAAATAGCTCGGAGCAAAACGAAACAATTCGAATAGACGACGCGCGTGGAAAATGTAGTCGACAACGGTCGGTGTTACGCCCGGCGCACCGCGACATCTACCGAATTCGTAATTTCAAAACAAATTCGTGATAATCATAAACACCTATACGTTTGTTAGGGACCGAGTGCGTTCCAGAAATACGTCAGTAAAAAAATTGTAATTATTCGCGGTGACGCTAGACAGAGCGTCAGTGTGGCAAGGCGAGGGGGTTAGGCGGTTTGATTCACAATGGGCGGAATGTAATGTCGAGGGGAGATGGTATTTCGCGTCAATTCTATCACTTGTAATTTGCGCCACCAACACTGGTACATTTAAGTGCGTGTGCGATTTGCGCCGACACACACGAATAAAACGCATTGTTCCTATGCATTTTACGCCGCACGATCGACTCCGATTATTGGAATTTACCAGCCGATAATAATTTACCGATGTTGCATCGATGCAATACGACATATTTCTGTGTTCTGCTATTAATAAGTAGAGATGAAATCGATTACGTCTAATCTTTTCGTACAAATTACGCATAAAGCACGCATACTTGTGTACATTTAATTTTAATGATAATATTACTGATTTTTTTTTTTTTTTTTATGTTTTATCACTAACCGAAATCGCATTACATTTTTAATGAAAAAAATAAAGCACCGACTATTAAAATGAACTCGATTAATCAATGATTAAAAATGCAATATGTTAATCTGATTGGGAAAAAAAAAAAAAATTGTGTAGTTATTTTTAAGTGGCGCGAATTACAATTTTAATAAGGTGAACAATGATGCAAATTACAATTTGTGTGGGTACGAGACGGCGTAGATTACACAATGCCTTTTCATTTAGTTTTATGTGGCGCAAATTACAACCTTTTAATGTACTTTTTAGAGTGGCGCAAATCACCAAAGTTAATTTTTTAATGCGGCGTAAATTACTTATATATATATATATATATTTTTTTTTTTTCATGGATGTTTTCGGCGCTTATTACGTACGCCCATTTCGATCGTGCCGAGAAACATTTGTCGGTGGTTTATTTAACCCCTTTTAGGTGCGAATACCCATACATTTATTTACTAATACACCACTGCTTGCGGGAGATATAGTGGGACTAGTAGGAGGTTAGGATATACTCGGCAGGATATACAAGTGATACGTTTGAATGTTCCGGTGAGAATTTTGTTTCCACTCCGCTCCTGCTCGGAGCATTTTACATTTACTGTTACTATTATTATTATTATTAGCTGTTTTACTGTTTACAGCGTTTTTTTTTCTTATCTGATGAGTATTTATTTGTTCAAGACTGCAATAGCATAGTTAAAATTTTAATGGGTAACGGATTCGGTTTTTTTTTTTTTAAATATTTTAATTACTCGGCGAGAAATAATTGTTATTAGCATACGTTATCACATACTCACACGTCGTACATGTTTATTACAACTGTCGCGGCGGCACGAATTTATCGTTTTAATAACGAAAATCGTTTGTTATTAGTTATTATAATACTTACTTATCTATCAATTCAAATATTGTTTTAATTACATAATTGTTTCAACAACCAGTTAATTTATGTTTAAACAAACAGTAATGAATAACTTGTCTTGTATTAGTACCTAATTATCGGAATAACAAAAACAAAGGAAAAAAGAGCCGATAATGCGGGCTGGTGTGCTACTGTTGTAGGTGGTGAGTTGAGATGGTAGGATACAGTTATTTAATTTATATCAATAATCAACGAAAACCCATTGCACACGAAAAAACGATTCGGAGCGAAGTTCGGTTACACATATTTTAAAAGATCGCTGTCCACAATATATAAAACATTAGTAAAAATTTAAAATTAAGTCTTATACATAAAAAAAAAAAAAAATGCTAAATTACGCTTAACATTTTGCTTTTGACCACTAAGTATAACTTATAATGAACATGTCCTGTTAAATTTTCAAGCGTTTCTGTGAGGTCCAACGAATTATTTACAGAGTACCTATCATATAAAAATTACGTAATATACTCAAATACGCAAAATCAAAATGTTCTGAAATTTTTACCATATCTAGAAAAATAAATTAGATTTAAGTTTTCTGTTAACATTTTAAGTATCTACGAATATGTTTAACCGAATTACTACAAAAAACAAAATTGAAAATAATAAAAGCATTATTTTTGTACATTTTCCGATTCTTTCCGTGTTTTTTTTTTAAGTTTTGCTCGATTATTGAATAAAACGACTATCTTAGTCACCAACTAGATTGAAAATTCAACAAAAAAAGGTGTCTTGTTGTTGTTCTATTAGAGCAATATTTCTGGTAGAAAATAAAAGCGTAAAAATTTAAATAATGAAATCGTAACGTCGTAAATTTGTCAGTTTTTATTTTACGTTTTTTTTTTTCCGGTTTTCCCTAATTATTATGAAAACTACTTGGAAAATCAAAAAACCGACTTACTCCGCGAGCAACTAAATCCAAAATCCAACAAATCATAACTGTAATCATTTTTTTATTAAAGCAATATTTCTAGTAGAAAACATAGTTGGCAAAAATTAAAATCAATGAAAGCGATAACGACGCCCGTAAATATTTGCCGTTTTACCGACAATTTTGTTTCCGGTTATTTTGAAAAACCTCTTGGAAAATCAAAAAAAAAAAAAAAAAAAAACGTCTTTTCCAATGCACCAACCGGACGGCATTTCGTTTCAGAAAATGTGACGCACTCCGAGGTACGATTTCTGGTAGAAGTCGTTCACAGACCTATATATATATAAAAAAAAAAAAAATAAATAAATAAAAATAAAAAATAAAACACACGTTAAACTAAAACCAGCAGGTACTGCGCTCCGCTCCGTGTATGAAACAGTGACTTTTGACCCGTTACGTAATTATACTCGTAACTGTGTTGCAGCACAAATTAAAATTATTTTTGCCCGATGAGTCACTTGTTGCTTCCGCGGTTCTTTGACGGGCGAAACAACGATTTTTTCGTTTTTTTTTGTTTTTTTTTCTGCTCAGTGAAAACCCAAACGTGGACCGAGTCTAAATCTAACGCACTCGTGTTCTGTGCGTCGCACGAATACTTTATCAACAGGCGACTAAACGGGCAAATACGCAAACGAAATGCAACGTTATTAATACGTATCGTAAACCGTCGAACCGTTGCGCGCAACGGGCGAAACCGACGCGATGACGTCAAACGGCAACGTTGAAATATCCGTCTCGCTGTGAGAATAACGACGGGGCGGGAGGGGGGGGGGCGCGCGTCGAAAACGGAATCGCGCAGTCTTTACAACAACGGGTCCGGGCTCCGCGCCGCGGGTGCAGGTGCGCGTTTTTCGAAATTCGCGAAACGCCGGGAAACAATTTATTGTCGTTGTTGTTGTTGTAACGCGCGGCGGAAACCGGCGAATTCCGGGAATGATGTCCGTTGTACACGGGATAACGGAACGCGCGGGGCGCAACATTATTACAGCGCACGATAAAAATTAATCGCCAATTGTTACATAACGTTACGTTTACGCGCAATGTCGCGGTAAAACCGTACAACCGGTAACAATGGTTCTCAAACTGCATACCGTCGTGGCCGCGACAATGCCCCGGCGTTACGGGAAACGGTAATGACGTTTCGAAAAATCAACAACCGCCGGCGACCGACGCACGCGGATTTCAAAATCGGTATAACCGTAAGGTCATAATTCATTCCGGGGGGAAAAAATAAAAACCGAAGTAAAAGACTTAATGGTTATGAACGTTGTCTTGTATGCATTCGTTTTAGTTCTACGAACGGGGCGAGTCAAAAAAGACGCAATACGCGTAACACCCGAATGTGCGAAAAAAATTATGACTAATCGGCTGCGTTATAAACCGTATGGACAAACTTCAATAATATTAGGTTACACGACTTGTACGTTTTTCCCGCTTTAGAATATAAATTGTTCATACGCGTTTTAGTGACCCGTTCAATATTATTCAACTTAATTGTAAATACAATACGCCAACCGTTTCATTCATAATGTTATTATATCAATCGTATTAATGTCACGATGAAACTATCGATATTCCATCACACGGGAGGTTCCGTCAGTTAAAACTGTTTGCCGTAATCGCGTAGGTTTTTTTATTGTTTTCAACGTTACACAGGAACTTTTCTAACGACGATTAATGTCACATAGGACATTTTTAATCACACGGGAGGTATTTCGCAAACGATTCAGTGTAGGTAACGCGCGAGAGGTTTGGTTTTTTTTTTTATTTTTCGTTAATTATTTCACGAAAATAACACAAAGGAGATATTATCATATGATAGCCTGATATGTTTTTTTCTGAATCCAGGGATACCAAAACCTCAATATCGAAAATGTTGCACAATATATGAAATATGTCCACGTCAATGGCGATTTTCAAGTTACCGACTATGATGTTGAGTTATTACTCAATAATTTCAATTAATTACTCAATATTTTGAAGGTGTCCTCCCAATGTTAGTTAACGGACCTTTTTTTTTTGTTGATCCCGTATATTAATATAATGTACGGTGATTGATAACGTATCTACGCAGTACCGTACACACGGTGGGGAGGGGTATTTAACCTTTTTGTTTTTTTTACCACTAGTATAATACTAGATATTAACCTGACCTAACCCATATGATGCTACGGGCTTGGCGACCCCGGGACCCCGAGCTCCAACCGGTAGAAAGCCCAGGTTTGTCTTATTTTATAATTTTGTAATTTAGATTCGGATTGTAACGAGGGATCTATTGGTTTTACAATGATGTTTATTTATTATTTTGATTCTGAGTGAAGCGAAGAAGCTACGGTTTTACAAAGATGTTTTTATTTTTTCGTTTTTTATCTGTGGACAACTTTTCTACCAGAAATCTTGCTCCGGTTTTTAAGTGTAGCACTTCTTTTGAAAGTAAATCTGACTGGAGGGGTACTTTTAAGGAGGAAAAACTAGGAAAATCCATGGGAAAAATCGGTACAGTATTAAACAAATATTATAAGAGAAAATATATAATACCTATTTAATTATTTTACCATAATATGACCTGTACATTGTTATCAAATCATCACTATCAACTGAACTCCGCTCAGAAGGGTAATAAGTTAATAAGTTGCCTATCTTTAATCCTTCTCTACTCCTCCGGTCTAAACTTTAAACTGTTGTTACTCACAAACGGTAAATCTGATATTAGTGTTAAACATATCAAAATTTCTATTCAAATCTGTGTTAAAAAGGGGGGGGGAAGGTTCCTATTTAAAAATCAAAAGTATGTACCTATTTAAGGTACATGAAGTAGGGGTAAAAAATTAAAAATGGTTTTAAAATAAAGCTCAAACGATTCCACAATGATCAGAAAAAACAGAAATCAAAAATAAAATTAATTTAAGATCCTCCGAGATAATTGCTGGTTCATGATTAAAACAAATCACCCTATATAGTATATAATTTGTATTTCAGTAAGTTTCTGTACCCGTCAATTGGTGTGTATGTTTATAACTGCTGTACGGTATTTACATTTTCGGTCAATTTATTTTTTTTTTTTTTATACAAAGAATATAAGTGTTGGACGACATTGAAGCCGCATGTGTTATTTTCGCGTTATACGAAGAACACGGACATGAAAAAAAAAAAACGGTGGCATTTTGAGCTCGTCCATTAAATTTAAAAAGACATTTGGATATCGTCGAATTGGAAAGGTTTCCCATATCTAATAAAACCTGTTTATTTGTCGGCTAAATGGAAATGAACCGTACCGAGACGATAATCTCGAGTCGAGTCCCGACGGCACGTATTTTGTCGAGTATTCTAATAATTGGGTCCCGGCACTAGTACACGAGTTTGGTTTTCGGTATATTTTATTGTGTTATTATTTACATTCAAATCGTTAGTCCCAGCCTGGTAGAGTTACCCAGGAGACACCGTCTGGAGGTCGGTTAGAAATTCTCGAATATTTCCTACTGAGAAACCCATACCGGCCCTCTCCGTAAATACAGGCTGCGTCCATTATAATTTTGTAAAAAAAAAGAAAAAATACTAAAAACGGTATTATAGCTATCGTGCGAAATGTAAACATTTTATTAAATCCACATGTGAGTATAAGTTATAATTATGCAACTCTAGCAAGGACACGCATTAAAGAGGAATCACGAATGAAAATAATATTAAGTACCTAATTAAAAAAATACAAAATGCGAGTAATACCTGCATTATTATACCTATCTAATATTCCATGTAATTTTATGATTGGTTTGTGCTTAATTTGTATAAATATTCATTGCGAATGCATAAAACTAGATTTGTTTTTTTTTCTTCTCAATAAATTCTGCGACTCATTGATTCGTTTATATATTTATTTACTTGTATTAACCGTTTTAATAATTTTATTTTTACTTTATTATTATATTATAAAATGTATTCGCAATTTGTAAATTTGTTTTTCGATCCTTCTTCATTTTTCAATCTGAAAACTGAAAAAATTATTTGTTTTTTTATTTTACGGGAAATACTTAATAGTTATCAAACTGTACATGCTCGGCCCGTGTCTATCGAATGGACAATGTAGTTAAATTAGTAAATGACGCCACGCGCAACAAAACATTAAACAATTACGGCTATTTAAACAAAATGAATAATTAAAACGCTATTAATTGTTTGTAAGTTTGTTGTTAGATAATATTTTTCAAAAGTGCCTTGTCGTGAGTGGTTACATTTTCTTGGAAATAGTAGCCACATTCCGCTTAAAATGTATGTTAAAACGCTTAAAACTCTGTATACATATTTTAACCTAAAAACACAAATATTATTTAAGTTCAGTGTATGACGTAATCTTTCTGTTATGATGTATGCCTATTGGATAGACGGACTTAAATATAATTGTATAATATAGGTACTCACCTAGTTAGCTAGTACCCTCAGCGTTTCCAAGTTTTGATTTTAGAAATTTCGACTTTCCAAGTGTTTGTACAATCAAATAAATACCTACTTAAAATAAATAAGTAGGTTAGGTTCTGTTCCATTAGGTTTAACATAAACTTATGAAATATAGAATACAACATACTCTATGGATTATAATCTGTACAGAAGCGGTCAAACGAGGAGAAGAGATATATCGAACCCATAATCGTTTCCCATTAAATATTTATAAAAGGTCATAACTATTAATCACTTATTTATATCAAACAGCTAGTATAAATATTAAAATTCAAAAAAGAAAAATCAATACTTCATCCTCTTAATGACAAAATCATTTTATCGCCACTGAATGTGTACAACATAAATTTGAACTTTAATAGGCATGTAATAATATAAAGCTATAGACGTATATTAAAAATGTGTATGAATGAAATTCCGATTATAATGTCCATTGTTAATAATCGATGTATTGAAATCGAATTCAAAAAGTTATACATTTATCTAGTATCCACAACGCGAGACTTCGTTGATAATGATACAATTATCCAGTTCCTGCCATTATTATTGCCATTGAATTTGGTATATTATACTGATAGTAGGGTAGTAGGCTATAGTATATTCTAATATCATTGTTATTAATTTGTTTCCATCATAGACAGGTTAAAATAATTGACGTAATAAAATTATTAACAATGGCCTGAAGTCGCAAAGGACACTGAGGGCACTGTGAACCCTATTTTATTTTAAGCGTTCCATGCAATTTTTTCCCGAATAACAAACCATCAGGTAAGCAGGCGAGCCGTAAATTTCCATAAGGGAGTGTTAGGAAAAAATGAAAAATCCTTTTTTTCGTACTGCCCCCGTCTTTTTTCACGTTTTCACGTAAGACGTAGCGAATTTGCGTACAGCAGGGCCAACTTTGTGCTGATAATTCTACGTAACGTTAGAGCGGATCGGCCCATTATCAAACTTCATGATAATAACATTATTTGTGCAAGGTGTTGGCGCTATATTTTAATTTTCAAGCGAAATATAAGCATTATTATAAACTGTGACATTTCACACATCTAATCATATTGTATTGTAGTTAAATAATTTATCTTTTCCCATTCTATCATATACCCAACCTAGCATTAAATAAACACGGTCAGAGAGGGGTGTTGCATCACCTACATCACTCAAGTTACGCGATAGTAGGAACGGAATAGGTTATTCACTAATATATCGAACCAAATGCATTTCGAATAAATCGTGTTAAAAGTGTAATAATATATCCCGGATTCCAGAATTGTTTATTTCTATATTTTACGCTCTCCTATGTAATTTAAAGTACCTACTTATTATTTTTTTTTTTTTTAAATCATGTCTGTCATTTATGACAAAATGTTTTATTTTATTATGTCCCATACCCAGTGATAAATTAAAATATCTATATCACGTCGTCACTGGGTACCTACTGTAATAGTAGGCAGGTATTAACTCAGTACTAACTCGAATCAACTAGGTATATAATATGTAACTATTACCGCTACTGCGTGAACTACTAGATCATTATTTACACACCTATTCATTACGCAGGTAATATCACTTCTTCAATATTATCTAGGAAGTAATCGTATACATCGATGTATCAAATATAAAAAATAAAAAAAAACGATAAGGCCAGACATTTTATTAAAATATACTGTAATAACTGTAGAAGTTAGCTATACAGTTGTCCATAATAGTGTTTACTGGTATACAATATTATACCTATATCTATAATATGGCTGTATATATCATAATAATTTTTTTTAATATTGTTATAAATACATACCTACTAAAAACGTAGATTACTGGTATTTTAATAAATAAAAATAATAATTTAAATTGTTTACAATAAACTAATAGTGGGAAAATACCTTTGCACTGTAATTCAATTAGGTAGGTACCTACTATCTCTGACACAACAAAACTCAAGTTGGCAGTCCCGCTAGCAGCATTATTTCGAGTTCTTAGTCTTTTAACAGGATTAACACAAATTATTCATCCTATTTAATACTTTAAACTAAAAATTAAAATAAAAATACACAAAATGTATTTAGCTAGAGTATCAAAACTATGCACTATGAACTCCCTTTTTTGTAATTGAAGAAAACCCCCTTTCCCAAAATTGTTACAAAATTACAAATAAGCTATCATACTTTAATAATCTGCAATGAGTTTAAAATTTTCCAGCGTAGAAGATGGGGGGGTGGTATGACGCTTAAATCTGTTGTGAGCATAATTTTTTTGGGAGATATATTTTGATAGGTACTTGTTTAACATTTTTTTTATTAAAATCACTTGAAATTGTATTTTAAATACCTACATAGTCATTTTGTAAACTATCAAATTAGATAGGTAGGTATCCCAGTATTTCGTAATATCGGCGGCAGATCGGATAAGGAAGATTTGAAAATTCGAGTAGCCCAAATAATTTTGCGGATAAATAGGTAACCTATTTTACCTAATGTACAACAACAACAGTGGCGTAACCAGGAATCTTGTATGGAGGGGGTGCCAAGTTCCACTAAAACAAATTTAAATTATTTATACAGATAGGTAAATTATTATAATTATAACAATATTTACTATCATTATTTACTTTGAAGGACTATGAAAGGAAAAAATTAATATTTTTATTTTGTATCTAAAAAAATAATATGGTATTTTATGTTAAAAAATAATGTCCCTACGGTCTAAACTTAAAATGTTTACGACTTTTCGTTGGCGATTTACAGGCATATGAAGTTGACATGAAGTGACGTCATAGAATCTATTCTCGTGGTGCGTACATATGTAAATATTATGTCTTCAACTTTATTTGTCCATTATTATGAGCGTAATATAAATTTATCGGATTGGGTCTTAAAGGTATCTATTTTTAAAATTTATAATTGTCCATGTAATTTAATATAATAATATATTATCGTATGAATTATAACATTATAATGAACTATAACATTAACAATTTTATTATAGCGGCACAATTATAATAGGATACAGTGCAACAATTTGAAGAGCGCGATCTAGTCTATTAATTATTGTAATTTGCGATATTCTCGACTACTACACGTTTTGGAATTTTAACCCAAATTGTAACTCGTTTGGACACAACGTTACAACACGTTTGGCCACTATTTTATTCTGATATAACAACACGTTTAGGCACTATAGTTTAAGAGTGTACTATATAGTATACAGATATAGTGATAAATATATGTACACACTCGTGTGTATACATATATATACAGAGTGATCAATCTATCAAAAGACACTCATTATCTCGGAAAGTATTAATTTTTTTCGAAATTTGTTTTATAGAAAATTTCAGAAACAAGCCGGTCTGTAATTTAATATTTATGTTTTTTTTTTTGTCACCGTAATTTTTGGGGGTGAAACGACTACCAAAAAATCAAAAGTAGGTACTTTTGATTTTCAAATCGCAACCTATGTGAAAAATTCCATAAATAGATGGAGTAGTAGTTAAAACAGATTATGATGTTTAAATTTTTAATTACCGTCAATCCATTAACGATATATTCCACTTTGAAGTTTAGGTCGGGGAAGAGTAGCATTATTTGTGTGGTGGTATAGTGCGATGTTTTAATAATGTGTATCTTTAACCGTCCTGTATAAGTAAAGATTTTTAAAAAAATTTGAATGCACAATTTATTTTATTATCCACACTATTTCCACACCCGAACAAACACCATGCATTTTGTTTAACATTCACGCAGAAACTACATCAAACAAAAATCAATTCAATTACATTAAAAACGAGTTTACACTTAAAACTAAGTAATATATATAACTGATAACTGGAATGTTTATGAAAAGAAGACATAACATTAATTCAATATTTAAAAAAGACGTCAAATGATAATGGGGTGCAGCCACTGTTACAGATAATTTAATGTCTACCTGTAAGCAACGATAAACCATTGCTTACGAAAAACGATTCTGAGCGGAGCTCAGTTGATAGTGATACTTTATTAACAATATATATGTCATCTTATAGTAAAAAAATTGAATAGGCTTTATATATTTTCGTTTATAATATTTATTTAATGTTGTATCGATTTTTCCAATTTTCCTACGTTCTCCCCGGTTTTTCACATTTTCTAAGAAAATCGAATAATGACCTTGCTCTAAGTACCTTCCCAGTGAAATTTCCTATTAGAAACATTGCTATCAATATAAATTGGAGCAAAATCGTTGGTAGAAAAGTTGTCCGCAGAAAAAAAAAAAAAACATCTTTGTAAAATCATAAGCTTCTTCGCTCCACTCAGAATCTAAAACGATGGGAATTCGAAACCACGGAAATAAAATATAATTATTATAATTATATATACTATTTATTTGATTTAACACGAGTATCTACATATATAGGTACTCGCGAATTTTATACAACTATAGGTATATTGTTATTTTGATTTTGAATTATTATACTAATTTGATTTGAAATTAGTTATTTTATTTAGGTAAATTAATTTTTTTATATTTGTATAATACATAATACCTGTGTATTTTACCGTTATACAATTTACATACTTCTCCAACAAAGGTATCAATATGGTTTTTTCATTTTTAATTCTCCTACGTGCTATGTTTTCGTGGATTTTGAATACGAAACAGGTTAAAGTGTCCAAACGCGCTGTACCGATATTCCCAATATCATAATGTTATTTATCTCTGATTGCACACAATCAAGATTATTCGGATTATTTATTAATTTATAAATCGGTCCTTCGTGAACTGCGATAATATGAATAGTGAAACCTGTGTATCTTCTTCGGTACACTTTTATACGTATTGTATTTATTACACACGCTTGGATTACAACTCGATTCCCTAAATCCGGTAAATAATCTAATAAAAACTTCTATTAAATTTCAAAATGAAAGCAAGCATTTGATTTACCTTTTCCTATAGTTGTCCATTAATTTGTCCAGAAATCAAATTGTAGCACAAATATCGTCTCGTTTTGTTTTCGAGATTCGAATGTTATAATCGATAAAAAATCTTCCACTTTCTTGTATTCGATTAAGCGATTATATTCGAAAACTATTAGAATAATCGATTATTGCGGAGAAAAAAATAATCACGCAGCACTATTGTAGATTTAAAATTATTTGTTTTCGAGCAATGTAGATAACTTTTTCATCCAATATTAATTTCGAAAACGACCGGTGTTGGCGTGGTGCACATTTAAAATATTGTGTACAATAAGTACAGTCAATTGAAAAAAACAGGAACTAAAACAAATATTGTTAAATTATTACATGAAATATAAATATAATTGTATTTGTTTTATACATGAAGTTCTTAGATCAATATATTTGGGAATTATGTTTGTTTTTGTAATATTTAATATTATTTAGGAATTGATTATTGAATGCAAACTGTGTCGGTCAATATTTTCTACAGAGTATTTTTGGAGATGACGTCGCTCGCCTGTACAGCCGCGGCGGTGCAATATTCGTTTGTGCACCAACACGCCACGAAGTCTAAAGTCCGTTTCAAACGATTAAATATTTGGCGTACCTACGTCAAGCAGTTTTGTCAAATATTGGATTACTAGATTACAAATTGTTATCATCGTATATCATGGTTATGAAATATAATTCACGCATTTTTTACAAAGGCATTGCTATTGGCATTTGTAATTATTATTCATTACATTTTATTATTACCTACATAAAATGTTATATACAATAAATGATTGTGTCTAAAATAAATATGAATGCATGTTCATATATATATATATATATATATATATATTAATATATTATTACAGTAATCGTATGAAAAAAATTGCCGATTTGTTCAACGCGAATCGAACAAAATTTGGAATTTATCATATTTCTATATATTTTATAACGATAGTATCCGAATTATTAAAGTCCAACTAATACTAATTGTTATAAACGCCCTCCATAATGATGTGGACTTGGTTCCTGTTGAAATTACAAAGTTAATAAAAGGCGAGGTTTCATGGTGTATGATGTTTGCAGATTATAGTTTTGATAGAAGAAAATCCTGAAGAAGTTAAAAATAGGTTTGAGGAATAAAGAATAGCACTTTAAGGAAAGAGACTAGAGATAAGTAGAAGTAAAACAGAATATATAGAGTATGAAATTGGATGAACAGGACAAAACATCTAATGACAATAAGCAGTGACATAATAGACGAAGTTAAGGGCTTGAAGAGACTTAGAGGTGTGTTCTACAAGAGGGTGGTAAGATCAGCAATGTTGTATGGGTTGGAGTGTTGAGCGATAGACAGACAAATTGAATAGAAAATGAATTTAGTAGAGATGAGAATGCTAAGGTGGATAATTGGAGTGACGAGATAGGATAAAGAGTGAGTACATAAGAAATAGACAAGATTCAGGTAAAAATACAAATTATAGTTAAATTTTGTGTGTGGCTTTGATAGTAGATAAAATGAGAGAAAATATACTGGGATCTGGACTGGTTTGGGCATGTTATAAGTAGAGACGAATCAGAGTAATAAGAATTGTAATGAAAATAATGTAGAAAGAGGAGGAGAGGAACACCAAAAAAGAGGTGATTGGATGCAATTGAAAATGATATGAGGAGGACAATGTGGAGGATCTGGTCAAGTGGAAGTTTAGGACAAGGGTGGTTGAATCCAAATAGTTGGGATGAAGGAAAAGGAGAAGAAAATATATGTATATTAAGAGTATTTTTAAAACTATTGTTATACGGACTATAAAGACTTTTTTCCTTAATTCGATTTACTCATCAATTTGTTATAGTAAGCTAGTAAAGCTTGTTTATGTTTACTTGTATTTATTATTTTATTTTATCGTATTATGAAACAACGAGTGTTTTTGGTTTAGTGTATATATTAATTGTATTAGTATAAGTGAAATAATTTATATAGTGAATAATAATAATAATTAATAATAAATATGTATATAATGTGTATTTATGTATAAGTAGATCTGTTAACTAGGTATGTTTAATAAATAAACTCTGTAGTTTAATGATGTGTTTTTTAATTCTCGTATAAGACGCTTTTTTGGGCTGGTCCCTTGAAGAGAGACTTAAGTGAGTTTTACTTATTTATTCAGTCTCTTAAAATGACCCATTGGTAATGACCATGGTTATGTTATACTGCAGGACCTTTGATTTCAACATGGTTTATACTGCTGCATTTTAAAACAGTCGTCTATGTAAAGTCTATAGTCTCTTTTATTCTGACATAGTAGTTAAAAAAAACTCCTCTTTAGAAAGACCCTGGTTGCCTGACACTAATTGAATATTTACACATCTATTTAAGATCTAAAGATATTAATAAGTCTTCCACTAAAAAAAAAAAAAAATTGTTCAGTTGATAGCAATTTATATTATATTTATATGATAGGATTTTTAAAATTTTAAAAATATAATTTTGCATTGAAAAATTAAAAATATTTATATCATGGTAAAAGTATTGAATAATTCATAAATACATTGGTTTTTATATATATTTTCCATTATATTTATATAATAAATATGTGTGTATGTATCATATAAATATAATATTATAATAAATTAAAACCTGTAATACAATAATATAATAATAATAATAATAATAATAATAATAATAATAATAATAATAATATTAATAATAATAATAATAATGATAATAATGTATTATTATAAATATATATTATAAGGTATGTCCATCTTACAAAATACAACAAGTTTGAAATAATTTTAAAAAAATGATGAATAAAACAAGTAGATTGATAAAAGTATTACAATTATTACAAAAATCAAAACATATTTGTAATAATAATAACAATTGAAAGATTAACAAAAAAAAAACACAGTTTTGGTTGTATAATGCTGTGAACTAGGCTTAAAATAATTTTTTTTGAAACACAGACAAAAAATTAAAACAGATAAAAATAATAATAAATAACAGTGCACTAGTGTTATTTATTACAATATTATAGATGTACATTGCATATATTAAATAAAGAATGATAATTAAATTCACAATAAAAGTAGAAAAGTGTTTACTATGAACGGTTAAAATAGCCCTTCAAAAGGTGTTGTGGTACAAACATAAATACGTAAATCAAATTTATTTTTATAAAATTAATTTAAAACCATACTTTTTAATATATAATTATTATTTTATACGGCTTAGGTTAATATTATAAAAATTATCAAAATCATATTGTATAATAAAACCACTTTAAATAAATATTGCATTTAAGACACATTGTGAATATAAAACAGTTTCTCAAGTGAAGACAATGAACAAATATTAGTAAAGTTGAAAAAAAAAATGATTAGTTATTATTTGTCCATAAACTTTGTATTTGTTCAACTTCACTTGAGCAATCATTATCACCAATTATTGCTAATGAAAATATTTTTGATAAAAAAATACTATATAAATATAACCACAAAAAAAAAAACAGTGCATCACAGCCCTAGTTATGTTAGGCAACATATAGGCGAAATATGAAAGTCTTAAAGTCATCAATTATTGCTTAGAATACCTCAAAGAGGGTCTTCCCAAAATAATAGTAATAATATATAAATAGAAATATAAATATAAAATGAAATGTATAAAAAAAATAACACATGTTAAAGCTCGACGTTACCACTAGCCTTATATTTAAGTTAAGGAATTCAAATAAAATACTACAAATCAATTCATTTTAGAAAAAAATAACTATAAAATGAAAGGATAACATATTTTGGAAAAAAAACAAATGCAATAGGAAAGACATTTTTTAACAACAGTACACCGATGATACAAATATACATATACATATATATATATATATATATATAATGTATGCATAATTTATGTATAATTTGTGTACATAATAATTTTAAAGAATCATTGGGCAATAATTAAATTATTTTAAATTAACACTATTCTGAGTTATGGTAAATTATTCTATTATATTATAGTTAGGAAAACACGTTTAAGTGAAAGAAGCTTATGATTCTAAAAGACTTATAAGTTAAATATTGGAATGGAAAAGAAATGTCCGATAAAGTTATATAGTATTAATAAAATTATTGTCTAAGAGTGTCCATAATAGTTTGTCCTATTCAATATAAACAAAGAGATCCACTAATCATTAAGGAAGATTATAAAAATATAGAAAAAAGTTACTGTCAGAAGAATATCACCTCTTCTTCAGTGGTGGAAGCAGCGTTTGAATTGATACTGCTATTATTAGATGTGGGCATAGTTTTGGATTGTTTTGAATCCGGACTACGAATACGAAATTTTTCAGGTAACTTTGGATAGGTGTTTGTTCTACCAGCTTTGTTACCTGACTGTTTACCTTCTATAATCTAAATACAAACAATAAATAAATGGACTTATTAAAATTACATAATTATTACAATTCCTAAACTAGATTATGTAAAGATAATATATGTCTATTATACAAATATTTTACAATTACAAATGTAATCAAATAATTAATTTCATTTTCAGATCTATACAAATTAGAGAAATAAACTTAGTGATTACAAAATAATTAAAAGTTTTAAATAATAAAATTGTATAATTTTTTGCAGTTTCATCAAAATCTATTATGAAATTAAAAGCTCAAGTTTTTAATTGAAAATAAATGTATCATGTTAATTGAATTGCACTCATTTAGCATGATACAAATTATGGTTCCAAGCAAATATTATAATGAAATCAATAATTATTGTTCCCACTCTTCTAAGAATCTCTTATTGGTTGAGGAAAGCAGTAGTACAGAGTTAGTGTTAGATGTACAATTATTGTTGTTTATTTTGAAATGTTATTTAGAACAACTCTTCAGATTAATATTACTTTAACATTACCAACCAATAAATAAATAAAATGTATAGATATAAATATAATTTTTAGATTACAACACTAGATAATCACTAGTTAAAATGGACGGATGGTACCTGAGCAGTTTGCATCATTGCTGGACTAGATCCTGTTCGTGAGTGACTCGGAGCTTGTTGATTTAATGACAATATTTCACTAGGACTACTTTGAACAGGATTTAAAGGGTTTTTGGCACTCTCGCGTAACTTTAATGGCAAAAGCTGTTGAATAGCATATGCTGTTTGAGAAGGTGATGTTACAGTAGTATTGGGTAAAGTTGGTTCAGCTACAGCATTTACACTGCTGCTACTCAACTTGTTAGCTAATTTGAATGGTAATTTTTGTTTTATTTGAACTTTGGAAGCTACCTGAATTAAAATGATGAACAAAATTATACACAAATTAATCAATTGTTTGTTTTGTTTACCTTTTGTTGGTTAGTAGCACTGATCAGATTAATAGGCAGTGTAGATGAAGAAGTAACGGAGGGAGGAGCATGCTGTTTCCATTTCATAGAATCAGATCGTTTACTACGCATAGATTCTGAATGAGCCAATGGATGTGTCACTCCATCGGGGGATAGTTGATTTTGAGTCTGTTGATTGGGTGACACAGGTGGTGGCTGCATATTAGGTGACACAATAATACCTTGGTTTGTCAACATTTGTAATTTAAGATAAAGCTGCTCTCGTTGTTGGGTTACATCAGTTTGCTCTAATCGCACTTGTTCCTAAAAATAATTAAAATGAAAAATAATTTTAGCCCAGTTAAATAATATTTTATTGACCATAGTTTTTAAATACATAAAATATAATTAAATTTCCATTTAAAGTATGGATACTAAGCTGGAGAATATAGCTATAAGGCAGCATATAGAGAATGCAGTAATAAGAAGTGATATAAACTGGATTGATGAAAAAAAGATCTGAATGACCTAAGAGTATAGTATAATATATTCTAGACCTAGAATATAAATAGCATCAAAACTGAGAAAAGAGGATTAATTTCATAATGGTGGGAAAAACTTTTAGAGAATAATAAAAACCTTAAGAAGTAATCTATAATTCTCTTATGTATACTAAAATTAAATTGTTTTTATATTTTATATATTATATACATTTTATAATGTACTTATTGAAAACACACAGAAGCAATACAAAAGTTAATTAATAACTATTACATTTTTGTCTACACTCCTATAAATTATTGGAATTTTGACAATTAAATATTACAACAAAAAAGTACATAAAAAAAACTTTATCTTTCAACACTTCACAAGTGGAGATTCCAAATAAATATAGTGAAATTCGCTAAGAATAATCTTCAAGGGACATAAAGGTTCAGGTCTTTATATCTAGATTACAAAAAAAAATAGTTTGCTTGAAAAATTAATTAATTCAATAAATATTTTACATTAAGTATAAATAATTTAATAGTAATATTAATTGCAGAAGTGTTATAACAGCATAATGCATTATATATTAACCTAATAATGTTTACTAAGTTTTTGAAAAATAATTTTTTAACTTAGTTTAAAATTGGAAAACTTTGGTCTTTAACCAAATTCAAAACATTTTTTAATGCCATTCATATTGCTGTTTACCCAAACAAAAGTACGCACCTGATCAATGGTACCTATACCACATGTACATGTAACATTATCATTACACATTATCTGTTACAGATAAAATAGATTAGGAATTATTGCGAAACCTGATGAAATCCAATTTTTATTTCAAAAAAATATTGTTATATCAAATTTATAATTGAAACAAACATTGTTATAAAGGATCAAATTCACTGCACATGAGATATTAAACGACTCATATACATCGCTAAGAATCAATTTTAGAATTTTGTTATATACAGCACCGTAATAAGCGGATTTGATGGTAATTGTTCTAGAAGAAATAATAAATAACCATCATTAATATATGAAATGTATTAACTCAGATAGAAATTTGAAAAGTATTGAAAATTATAATAAGAAAAAAATTTAGAATCAATTATTTAGAAGATAACACCTGTGTTATACATAATTTATGCCAATAATTTCTCAAAATATACAGTTATAATAATAGTTAATGATTATTAATAATTATATGGTCAATAAACAATATTGAATATTATAATTCGCAATTCAATATAAACACTAATTGATATTTTCATAATTTTAACCTGTAATCTGAGGAACTGTTCTCTTTTTTCTTCCAGATCTTTCATCTCAGAATCCCGTTCTCGTGTCCAGGATTCTTTCTCTTGTGTTAACTTGTCTTGTAAATTACGCAATTCTTCTAATTGCTGATTGTGTCTGTAAACTGGTCTTTTATCTTTCAACCCAGTACTAGAATTTATATTTGAACTACTAATTGTTGGATCTTCATGAAAACTCTGAGACTTGTATGCAGCTAACTCAGCTTGAAGACTATATAAATAAAATTAAAACAAACATTTCATTATAAAATTAATTGCCATCTAACAGGTTAAAATAATCAAAATATACTTGTTATTAACAGTATCATAATTGCCAATTTTATAACCCTACAATACATTTTATTGTCAATAACTGCTTATTTGTTTTTTAGCTGGTAGAGTAGATTCTTCAACTTCAGTGTTTTGTATAAATTGTTAAGTTTCATAACGAACCTCTCATTACACTACAATTTTTTTTTGTCCCATTAAGTATCACCAAGTACTAACTACTTGTCAAAAGAGCCTAGAAGATGTATGATGTCTTATGCCAATTTTAACCCCCACCTTTCTTATTTAATCACTTACAATTTCATATTTTAGCATTTTGTAATCTTTTTCATTTGTTAACTGTTTACTTGTTGTAATTTTCACTTTTCTTTATTTTCTCTATATATTTATATCTTTTTTTGAATATATAATCGTTATTGTACTAAAAGGGCCCAGTCCTTATATACAAATAAAATGTATAATTTCCTGAAAATCACACTTTTGTAATTCTTATGAAAAATTCAACTTGAACAATTTTTTTTATCTGAGCATAATTTTAAATGTATACACAGGATTAAGCTAGTCCCACAAAATAATAGCTATTTTTTTTTAAACATAAATTAATTTAAAAGTTTACTATTTAATTAAATTTCCAATTAAAATGGTTTTCTAAAATAAATCATACAATCTTTTAGATATACATTTTAAATTTCTAACCTGTCAATGTTAGTCATTTGTTGCCAAATAATTGAAGACAAAATGTAAATATGATGTGTTAATTCCATTGCTGTAGCTTGTTGTTCTTTTCCTAAAGCCAATAAAGTAGGGAACTCGCCAGATGATTGTATTGTAGTAGCACTTTGAGATGAACTAGTACTACAGTTTTCTTTCCATGTATGAATATTATCTCTCTATAATATCAAAATGTACAAGTAAAAACCATTTTTTTTTTTTTAAACATTTGTTCTTTACCAATTTTGAATCTTTACGAGTAGAATTTGGAGTACCTATTGGACTAGAATTACCAGATTCCACACTATTTTCATTGCCGTCAATAACTTTTGGTAATTTTCTTAGAGCATCTAAACATAAAAAGATAAGCAATTCATTATTAATTTTTTTTAATAAACATAGCGTTGGTAGCAAAGGCCAATTACCATCATATAACTAGAATACATTGTCAATGGGCGACTAATACGTTGTATCTCAAAAAATGTTCAGAACAGTTTTAGTTTCAGTTGATAATTGAGTTACAACAATGTTATTATTTAACCACTAATTTCCTTGAAATTAAAAATGATAAGAGATCTTTACACCAAAAAATGTGTTATTTTTTATTTTTGTTTTTTGAGATACATTGGTATTGGTTGCTCATTGACAATATATACTATTATAATAGGTGACATAAAAAGTAGAAAATATTTGTAAAAATTATAGTATGTAATTGTAGTGTTAGTCTTGTTCATCCGATTTGGTGGTTAAGTTGGCTTAAATAATTTGGAGCAGGAGTTTTCAGTTTAGTTAGTTTGGATATTCTGACTTTATACTATGGTCAGTTAAAACTGCTTGGAACAGTTTTGGCTTATACTACTAATAAGTAACAAAATTAGGTTAGTACCAATTTGTTAACATAAATAAAAGTTCTTAACAGATTTATTATACGAGTATTAGATAATTTATAAATTATAAAATTACTTATAGTGACTCTTATACTACTCAAGACAAATATAATTTATATTTATGTGTGTGTATACTTTTAGGTGATGACAATGAATTATCAAATCCGCCAAATGTTTCAGCTCTTTTAGGTAACGTTGGAGAAACATATGTTACACTTTGGTGTTCACCTACTGAACTTGCACTACGAGACAAATTTGTACCAGAATCATACAATGAACAAGCAAGTTCGTTAACTTTCTGAGAATAAAAACAATACATTTAGAAAAAAACAAATAATAAGACAAACATATAATACAAATAATAAAATATTAGTTACCTGTATAGCATTCATCACTTCTTTTCGAATTTTTTCGGAATCTTGATGTTCTGTGACCAAATGGCAGTATGATGGACTTTCAATTGGTAAATTTTCTACACCAGCTGAAGCTAAAAGCTTTAACTGCAAGCCAATTTTTTCTTCAAGAATTAAAGCTTGTTCCACATCTTTTTGTCTTAAAACTCCTAATATTTTAATTTATATTAATATATAATAACAAACATGAAAAACTAAAACAAAATATTTTCTAAATATTGAACAATAAGATAATATCAAACATACCAACAATTTCTCTTATATTATTTTTCTTAGTTTCTAATTGTTTTTGTCTTTCTTCAAAACTTAAAGTTACATATCCATCATCTTCTTCTTCAGGACATTCTTGAACAGCTGAACGAATAGACTGTATCCATACTTGCTTGTCTTTAGGCTTGCACACTTTTAGTTCAAACATTTCTGGTTCAGCTGGATTAGATGATATTAAATAAATACCTTTAGTATCAGTTCCTGCTTTCTCCCTGACTAAGAGTTTTTGCAATGATACTACACCAGCTACTGGTTTTAAAGTCTATAGAAAAAGTTAAAACAATTTTTTCATAAGATTCCAAAAAATAAAATAAATTAATGAATGTGTTGCCTGGAGTATTATGATTTTATTATATAATATTTAATTATTTCATAATTACTTTGGTTTCTTTTTCTTTGTTACTTTCAGGCATAAAAAAAGCATATTTGTGATTATTTTCAAGTATGAAAAATAATACATCAGTCATAACAATAACATTAACCATAACCATTTGTGTTTTTGAATGGCGTTGCACAAGCCAAGCGGTTCCTTCAAATCTAATAAAATATAAAAATTATACTTATATTTAATGTTATTTTAAACATATTTATTAATTCTAATCAAATAAAATAAGACACTTCAACAAAAATATAAACTGTCTTGGTATATGATGAATAATAAATTCAATATGTGGTGTAATAAGTCCTCACCTCAATCTTCTATTTTCAGATAATAAATCAGATTTTTTAAATTTCCGATTTCTAAAAGTAGTATACGACTTAGCTTCCATTTTGTTATATATTTCAAGTTTTCTATCTTCTTTTTCCTTTTCTGCTACCTGAGAGTCAACTTCAATTAGGATATCCTAAAAATAATTCATGAAATAAATTAATAACACAAATATCTATATTTTAACTATTACATAAAACATACCTTGACCATAGCTAACGCCCTAGAAAGCTTCTCACATTCAATTTTATTTTCTTTGGAGGTTTTTATAAGAGGTTCAATAAGCAAAGGATACTTAGTAAGTCTTTGAGTGACAAACAATACACACTCGGGAATACCTTTCTTTTTCAATAAAGGATTGGCCTACAATAAAAATGATATTTCTTTAAGTCAATAAAATATAATTTTTTTTTCTCTCACTAACCTGACAATGCTTGATAAAATTGAAAAATGCTGGATCTTTTTCTAACACCTTATAAACATCCAATGCATCTCTGTGTCTGGAACAGAACTCACCATAAGCACTCTTCAAACGTTGAGCATTTATGTTGGAAAATTGGTCAATTAATAAATCAGCAATGGAGTCCACGACACCACCATTATTCAGGGCAGCTAAACGTTGTTTTTCTTTTAAGTTTTTCAAAAATCCTATATGTATTTCAGTGAGTTCAGCCAATCTGGGAAACATGCGATATACTTTATCGCCCAATTGAAAATGTTTTTGTAAACCATCAACAAATACCTATTTTGTATAGCAAATGGATCAGTTTAATATTGGTTAATAATGGTTAATGGTTAATTACTTTTTGCATGACTTTTAGAGTAAGACAATGATGTTTTTCAGTTAACACAAATTCATAAATATGTTCTTGGCGTTTTATTTCTTTATCTTTTAATCTCTTCACAATCTAATAGATACAAGTATAGATTTTTACTATTGTTAATCAATTCTATACAAAGTGTACATACCTCTTTGGTAACAGTTGGTGTCCATGAATCTGGTTGTTCTTCATGAAGCCCTAATGCTGGATCAGTTTCTAAATCATGAGCTGTTATATGATCTTTTCATGAAAACAATGTTTATTAAATAATAGATAATTTAATAAAATTTACAAAGTATAATTTAATTAATAAATAATAATTGTACTAATATTTACTTTCATTTAAAAATTCAAATTGAACCAAGGCAACTTCATCCGAGTATCTAAAAGAAATAAATATGTATTAATTATTTTCACAAATAAGTATTTAGTAACATAACACTTATTGTAGTTAAGTTTTAATAAATATAATATTTAGGATTCTTACATAACTCCGTCTTGTGAATTATAATGACCATCATCTTTATCTTCTTGGTGGCTAAAATTAAATACCATTTGTTATTAGTAATGAAATATGGATTAGGTATATTTAAATGGAAGTAAATAATAAAAAAGATTTAAATAGTTACATACAAACAGATTAGGAAGATAAATTATGTTAAAAACTACAATAAATAATGTAAATTTATACATATATATATATTACATATTAATTTACCCGTGTATTTTTATAACGAAATAACATACTTAATATGATAGTGCAAAAACGAATCAAACTATTAATTTCATAAATTTATTTAATAACATAGCCTGTAAAGATTTATAAATTAAAAATGATAGAATAATACAATTTACATAACCTTGCTAATTCCTTATAGGACAACCTCTATATTATAATTTTATTATATTATTACTCTTCTTCTTTTCTTTAGCCTTCATCCCAACTATTTTGGGTCAGACACTCTCATCCTAATCACCGACCTCCCTGGTATAAAACCTAACTGGTTCTTAGATATTGATGTCTCACTTTTAATTCTCATTTCTATAATTTTTCCTCATATATACTTATTATGACTTATAATTTTATTCCTTTATAATTCCCATACTCTTATATCTCCCTTGCCTTTAAATGTAGGTACTACAAAATATTTTCTCTATTAATTTGACATTTTTCTTTTAAAAGCACTTTAGTAAACACATTTTTTAATTAACTTATACTAGCTCCTCTAAAATATTTAATACTTTCACTAGTATTCCATCTAGACCAGGGGTGTCTAATCCGCAGTCTACATGTAGCTCACAGTAGATTTTAATACGGCCCTCACTTCAATTTGAAATCATACATTAATTATGTATACTATGAGAAACAATTTATTTCAAGAATATAAAACTACAAAATATAAACAATTTAAAAAACTTTAAATATTACTTAATAGTATATACTATTACATAAAAGTTTTATCTTTATTGGGATCCGATGGCGATAATGAAACTAATGTAACTAAAATAACAATACAATTATTTTAAAATTGTTTTGTTTTAATCATAAATAGATTTTTTTTTGTAATTATAAATGAAATGCAATAGCTCGTCAACATAATTCTACTCATTATTCACTATGGTAAAAGTTATAAATAAAATGTATTATTAAAATATATGTAGCCCACACAACTTCTACTTACATGATGTGACCCAGTCTTCACAAAAGGTTGGATGCCCCAGATCTAGACCTAACTCTTTTTTTTTTATTTGATAGCTCTCACAGCCCACCACACTTTCTTCCCTCCAACTAAACCTACAAGATGTAAACTTTTCATATCTTCTTTAAATACTCCTTATTATATTTTCTCAAAATATTCCCTCCATCTTTTTTTTACCATTTATATCATTTGTTAAAATCCTTTATCATCACTTTATACATGCTACACATAATGACAATCCCTGGTTTTATATAATATTCGCTATAATAATATATATAAATATTAATAAATATTTCAAATTATATTGAAAAACAACTATTTTTGGATTGAAAAAATTTTTTCTTGAAATTAAATTAATGCACTAAAATGTATTCATTGAAAACAATAATATAAATTACAATTCGTATAATTTTTTTTTTTATTACTTTTTATTAAAGAAATTATTAAAGAAAAGTTTTAGTTTTGTATGCTATTAATAATATAATTTTTATCATCAAAATATTTTTGAAGTATGATCAAATAAATAAAAGTTAAGGCATAAATAGTAGTTTAACTGTATTGAATAATTTACATATATTTATAAGTTTTTTTTAGTACTTAATATTAATAATATACTCATCGGTCTTGTAAAGTATTCAAATAAATAAGCATTCTAAATGATTAGATTATGACTATAATAATTATGAATATACAATTTTCTAGATTAAATACATTTTTGACTGTTAACAAATGTATTATTTGTTTTATAATGTTTAAAATAGTTAAAATATATTATAAAAATTATTTGAATAAACATTTTTAATAGTAGTTTACCATTAAAACAAATATTTAATCCAAACATAAAATAAAATATTCTTTACAAGACCAACTACATAAATTAATAATTATTTAATTTGAAAATTTAACCGACTAAATTAATACATACATATTATATTATACAAATTGCAGCAGAAAAGTCAAATATTAAACAACACAAAAAGCGAACCAGATTAACATTGGCATCAAATCAATATATTTGAAGAGAAAATAAAAACAAAAATCATTAGATCTAAATATACAAAAAACTATTTTTGGATGCAATAAAAACATTCAAATATTAAACATTAACATTATTTACATAATATCTAAATTTAGTCTATGTTGAGGTGGTTTTTCTGTTATATTGTTATGAAATTATTTTTTATATATTTACAGCAACTACAAGGTTTTTGTCTTATATTTAAATGAGTATTTTTCTGAAAATGTCAATTATTATATTTCTATTTATTGTATAAACAAGTTTTAATATTTGTATCTTCCATATATTGCATTTAAGTTATGGGGCTAAAAAATGAAAAGCACTGGATACAGAGCCAGGCACATAAAAAAACTCTCTCCCTCCCGAATTTATGTAGTCTATATAGATTTTTTTAAAAATCAAACTAATATACAATATATGAGCCTGGAAAGACCCCTTTATTGTTTAACATTAAACTATTAGTTTATTAATATTAATCAAAGTAAAAACAGAGCAAGAAATAGGTAACTAAAAATGAATATGTATTTTTCTGTCCTTTCTTTTAACATAGACTATTAGTCCAATAATAGATTAATGTATACATACATATTCTAAACATTTTAAAATGATGAAATTATGATGAAAATAACAAAATGAAACTGAACATAAATTTCTATAAACATAAAATAACGAGTCTGTGAAAAAAAAAACATATTATTTTTGAATTATATTAGTTATTATTTGAATTGAAAAATATTAAATTAACAATCTGTCTATGGTCAGCTTTAACATATTTCTAAGAATTATACATTATTCTAACATTTGATTTGAGTAATAAACAATAAATTTTAGACTAGACGACTTGCTCTAATCATAGACTTCAGGAGTGGTTTCTGGATATAAATATTGTTTCGTTTTTGCATTGTGGAGGTCATTTTTTTTTTTTTTTTAATAATTTTGGAAAATAGAAAATAAAATCATAAGAACAAGGATAATTATAGAAAAAATTGTTTTTGTTAGTATAATTTTTTTTTTTTTTTAAATTATAAAACTAACTACATAATATTGACATAATTGTATAAACATGAACTTTTCACCAAATATTTATATTATTTTCTAGAAATGGTATAATTTTTGAAATTTAGAAAATTTACTTTTTTTATTTAAATCTATTACACATTTTTGAGTATGTGTGTATGTGATTTTTTTAATAACTAATACATGTTTGAAAAAATGAACATAAATATGAAATATTGAATATATGTATTATTAGATGTTATTTCAATAATATACAAATATTGAAAATATGTTGCCACAAATTTAGGTATAAACACGTGAAGTTAAGATTAGTATGATGTTGGTAGAAAAAGTTAATGTTTTGCATACTAATATTTTGATTAGGCTAGGTTATATTAATTAAATTTGTTTAGTTGTTAAAATGCTAAAACATTTGACACTAAGTTTATAAAAATTAAAAAATTATACGTAGTAGTAAAATTAACAATACAATTGAGCATGTCAAATATTTTTTTTGTAATAAGCATTTTAGATTTTAATTTTCAGTAAAATGTGTTAAAAAAAAAAAAAAAAAAAAAAAAAGGAACAATTGTTATTCCATTATTACGGATTAATACAATTTAAAACTTTTCTCAGAATCATTCTGTTTCCAGTGCTATAATAATTAACTAGATTACTATTTATAAAATTACTTCCTCATTATTATATTTATAAATTTTATTTCATTTTAGCAGAAAAATATACCAAATATTATTATTAATTTAAAAAAAATATATATTTAAAACCACCAAGTTTTATAAGTGGGTTAAACAACAAATAGTAACTATGATTAATATTAATTGATAAAAATAATAAAACAAAACACTTTAAAATGTAATAAAATAAAACCAACATAAAAATATTTCAAAATGCATAAAAATAATATATATTAAGAATGCAATGTATCACTAAAATTGTGTTGTGGGGGGACACTTACTTTACACCTAATTTGGTTGCTACCACTTTCCAAGGCGAGTAAAACTGCACCATAAATTTCCTGAGAACGGATAGGTGAAAAAAAAAAATATATGGGTACAGAAATAATCAAGAAATATTGTTCCCATTATTATAATTATTAACAATAATAAATTATTTACATATTCTAAAATTTGTTTTTAGTATGAAAATAAAACAAAAAATTAAATACCATTGAAAACTACACATATACTACTAAAATCATAAATGTCAAAAATATATAAAATAGAGTGTAATAAAATGTTAATATATTATGATTTTATAAAATAAAAGCAATACAAATAAATAATGATTATACAATCATTATTTGAAACAATCATAACACAATTGAAAACTCTCACACTACAGTATATTACAAAAATATACATCCTTTAATTTAGCACAAATGTACATGGTCATTTAAGTGCTTTCTTATAGCATGCAAGAATCAACATTTTGATTAGGTTACAAATTAGAATTTGACTGATGTATCCAAATGGTATATTATATGTATAAAATGTTTATTTATCAGATTAGCTATGCCTATGGTATTAATAGAATTATACCACTGATGAACTAAAAAGAAACAATATCAATATGTTTAAACGAAAGGCAATCTTAATAGGACATAATATCTAAGGAAAAATATAATTTTATTTTGTACATAATATTTTAGGCAAATATATTTGTAAGCCGGTGATTAAATAAGTTAGGTACTATTACCAATAAATTTAAATGTTTCCATTTGTATATTATACATGTTTATTTATAGATATACATAATAATTCAGAAAAGCACCTATACCTATACATGCAACTTAAATGTTATAAATTAAATTAGTATTGAATTATATATTGTACGCTCATTAAATACAAATTTACTTTATTGAGAACATAACTAATAATATGGGCTGAAATTTTTAAAATAAGTATATAAATAAACCACTGAAATATTGATAATGAAATAAAATAAATTAATTTGTATTCTATGTAGAAGTATGAAAATTATATAACTCATTTTTATTAAAATGTATGCTACAAGACAAAATCAAAAAATAATCTTCATTTACATGAATGTTAATTGTGCAAAATAAATTTGACTCCCATTATGTATGTTAGTTATTTTTTTATTTTAGCAAACTAAGGTATGTAATTTCATTTTAATACTGTTTATTTAGTTTAGATAATTAGGTTAGAAACTTACCTGTTAGGCGAAGAAGACTGATTAGTATTATTTTGTCGTTTTCCATAAAATTTTTGTTGGAATGATGATGATGAAAATCTTAAATTACTCTATATATACATATAAAAAAAAAAATTCAATACCTGTGTATATTTAATAATTAAGAAAAACTTAAACATTCATATTTCTTAACCTTTCCATATTTTTGTTTAATACATTCGGAAACTTGATCTTTACATGAATTTTGGTGAACCGTAATTAGGCAACCTATAAATCAAATAGAATTTTTTTTAAAAGAATCTTTATTTAATAATTTATGCTTACTTTCACAGGTTAAAGCTGGTTTATTTTCTAACGGTTTTGTACACCAATCACAAGACTGCTCAAAGTTACTGTAAGGTGGAGAAATCCAAGAATGAAGAATTTTCTTTGATTTATCTTTTTTTTTTCTAAAAAATAAGCTTCCCCTTTTTCTTCTTTTTACATTTTGATCTTCTGACATACTAGAAAATGTATAATTCACATGGTTAAAATTAATAGCTAAAAGTAAATATGCTACGTGTATCATTAAATTAACTAAGACGAACAAGTGCAATGTGCAAATAAAATTAAAAGTAAATAAAAAAACTCACTCAGAATATAAATTGTAGATAGGTATACTTGTATTATTAGATGAAGGGGTAATATAACAACGTTTCATTGTATTATCTACATCCAATGTTTCTTCTTCAGTCTCACTGTCTTCTGTACCACTAGGACGACCTCTATGGTGGGTAGGAGTTTTGTATTTACTTTAATAAAAATAAAAATCGTAACAACTTAATATCTTAAATTAAGCAATATTCGTGCAATCTGTGATAAACTTACTTACAATGATTATTATAAATTTAATTAAAAGAACATATAAATTTTAGTTACATTCTTAGAAGAAAAGGAATACCAAATTTTATAATTTATTTTGAGAAACATAAAGAAAATAAACTTTTTCAAACATTATATGGGGTTTGTAATTCATTAAAATTTACACTAAATACGATTATTGAATAAACAGTGTTTTTTTTTAATCATGCCCATTTTATACTTAAATAATAGATTTATTCAAATTCTGTTTTGTTGTTTATGTACACATAAAGACGACATTTTGTTCAATAATTATTTAATTTTTTTATATTATTTCAGGAGTATCCTGTAGCAATATAAACTTTTGTTAAAAACAAAATAAAACACAATTAGTTTTATGGGAACAAATGTTCATCTCATTTATCTATTGTTTATGTATCAAAATCAAAATTTGAATAAATAGTTTAAAATTAGTAATAAAATAATTTATTTGCAAAAAATGTTTTAAAAAAGAGAAATTTGTAAGTAATAAATAAACATCTAAATGTACTTAAACTACAAAAAACAGAAAAAAGATTAAAATGTGTGCCATTTCAATTACACTACTATAATAAATAATAATAATAATGCATAATCTAACCAACTTACATTGGAACATTACTGATGTCATTATTAATAATATTTTCTTTGTTCAAAACGTCACGTGTACCCATAATTGATGGTGTTGAAACAGACTTTTGTAAAGGAAGTCTAGCTTGTAACAAACATGTTTCAACAGCTCGTTTTACAATTATTTTGTTAAAACCATTCTGTAAAAAGTATAGTAAGTTTGAAAATATTACACTTATTAGTTAATTTGTTTTGTATACCTGAAAGTCAGTCTCATTGAGTGAGTGTGTGGATGAATTACCACTAAATCTACGACCAATTAAACCAATATGTTTACTTAACTTTTGACGACGAAATGATGAATTACCAGTAGCTAACAAATTTGCTGTACTGTCTGCAAATGGATCTTCAGTTTCAGATTCCATACTGCTTAGACTTGCACTAAAAATGTGTAAACTAAAATGTGTGAACAAATAATATGATTGTGATTTTGTTAGTACCTTTTTTGTCGTTTTACAATCTGTAAGTTATGCATATGATTCTTTGTTAAATCATCCAATGCTGCCCAACTTCTCCTCCGCATAATTTCATTTTCTTTAGATTCAATGCAATTTGTTACCATATTAAGCCAATTTAAAGAGTTTTCTAAAAAATTAAAATATTTAATTAAAGGTATTTTAAAAATAATAATTTTAGAAAACATACTACGTCCAATAAATCCAGTTTTATGTTTACTAGTTGAATCGAATGTTGAAGATAAATCAGTATGAGTAGGAGAAGAGTTGAGGCTGGAAGTATCTATATCAGACTGACAACGAGGTTTACTTAATGAAGGACAAGATGAACTTAAAGTATTATTTATTCCACAAAAATTGATCATCTAAAAAAAACAATGCTAAAATAAGTATTCAAAATAATATAGTAAAAAAAAGTTACATGTGTTAGTCCTAAGGTGGCAGAATCTCGCATTTGTTGTATAACTTCATGTATTTCATGTAATTGTTGTATATTCTCTTCTGTAATATTATTTTATTTTCAAAAAAAATTAAATTTGATTACATAGATTCTAGGCCTTAAAATAAATTAATAATACCAAGAACTGGATAATTTCTTCCGGCTGATGAATGAGGTGTTACGCTGATTGTAGGAACTTGAGTACTGCTGGGCATCGTTCTCAACACAAAATCTGTTGAATCAATACTATTTATATCATTTGTTACATTCATCTGGGAATAATCTGTCACTGTATCTTCTTCACTATCGTCCAATTCATCTCTTTCAAAATTATCCATTACATGTCTTATTGATAATTATGTCTAAACAAAAATAGAATATACTTATATTAACATAAAGTACAGATCCATATAAAATGTATTTTTCATGAAAAAAAAAACCCAATTCTCGGAAAACATTGATAAAACATAACACTAATAGTTTCCATTTATATGAATAGATTTAACTATTTTGACTTCACAAAAATATTCAAAGATTTGATGAAAGGTTCATAATTTTAACTTATTGGTAAAAAAATAGTTGAACTGAATAATGCCATAATTTATTTTTACAAGCGTTTTAAGTTCAAATATATAACAAAAATCTTTAAAAACAAGAACAGTTGCCAAATAATAAAATGTATAATGTAACAAAAAATATTTAATTGAACTTTTTAAAATTGTTTTTTGGATTGCAATGATTTATCGTTACATACAGTACATATATAAATTAAATTTCATTATGTATCCTACTTAATATCCAGGTACTTAAAACAGTGGCCTACCATAGAGTAGTGACCATGAAATTATTTTTATTTAGATTCTGAGGAAAAAATTTAATTTACTATTATATATGTTTTTTTTCTGCCTGTAAATAAATAATTTTTCAACCAGAAAGCAAGTTTTAATCGTTAACCTTAAGAGTTTTAGTAGACAAAATTTTGTTTAGTTTGTGTATTTGAAGTAATTTTTTTAAATTTAAATTTATACTTATCTTAATAGTCGAGGAAACCTAAAAAAATTAGTTATATTAATGCAATTAGTAAATAATGGCTTTTGTTAATTTAGATTTTTTATTTTTTTTTTTGTTATAATTCAATGAAAAATAATTATAGAGCACTTAAATTTTCATAGAATACTTGAATATAAGCAGTTTTGGTATAAATTTCGAATTAATTTAGTTCTTTTTCTTCTTCAAATACCTTTGTTAAATACAAGTAAAAATTATTTAAAATTTTCAATTTTTTTAGAACCTTTGTAGATTCAACTTTTTAATAATTAACCAAAATTTGATACAAAATTCCTCATAAGATGTGAGCATTACAAAACTGACACTGCTAATACGTAGGCCACTGTTGTAGGTGGGTATTTAAGAGTGTAGGATAAACAGGAAATTTAATTTTAAAAACTGTTCTGAGCAGAGTATTATTATTTGTGTTTTTTTTTTTAATTTTTCCCAAGGTAATCCAAAAATCAACAAAAAATAAAAATTATAATAAATCTTTTAAACAAAATGCCATGTGATAAGACATTTTGCATCATTTGAGATACTTCTGAAGAAAAAAATTGAAGCTCTTGCTCCAAGAGAATTTAGAAAAAAATGTTTATATAAAGTACTACCAGTGAAAAAATCTGATTATTTTTACCAACCTTAAAAAATTTTTTGTACAACTAATCGCTTCTTTGCTATACTCAGAATCTTTTAAATACAAATATATTTTTTTAGTGGTCTGAAGTTTAAATTTTGATAAAAATTGAAAAAATAACCAACATTTTTGATTTATATTGGATTAATATTACCCGTATCCTTTTATATGGTAGACATTAAATAGGCAAGTGGTGTTTTATTCAAATTAAAATTATTGAGTTTGCTTATTAGTTAATGAATGGCAAGATTTCATACAATTTTTATTTCTTTATTAATAAGGTAACTAAATAATTAACTTAAATCACGTTTAATATACTAATTAAGTATTTTTTAATCAATTTAATTTTTTAATCTAATTATTGAAATTTTAAATTCACTACACAAACTTTTAAATTTAATAAAAATATATATACATACATACACAACATAATAATATAATGTTTATTCATGGTAGATACCCATTAACATTGATATTAATAAAAATAATAATACAAAGTTTTATATTACCTAAGTGTAAATCAAGTTTTGTAATAAAAAACAATTTGTTGCAATAAATTTATCTAAAACATATGTATCTATATAGTTATTTATTATATAAAATAAAAAAAGATTTATTTATAGATATTATATTACTGCATTAAGTATTTAATACAAATGATAAGTAGGTAATAGTACCTAACTTAAAATAAAAGTAAATCATTAATATTTCTCAATGTGTTTGTTTCTGAGTCTAACAGAATTTATATACTGTACATTTCAGGTTCACTTTAGATCAATATGAATATGAATTATAATAGAGTTATAGTTGGTACACAATGTATTTCACTGAGAAAACAATGTAAATGCAATTACAAAATGTACTTAATATAAAGATTTAAGCATACACAACATGTTTAACTTTATAATATCTATTACAAAATGAAAACAATTCTGTATCAGTATTTTTCATTAATGTCATCACAAAATAAGACAAACATAATCTAATTTAATATAATATGGTATCAAATTTTATTTGAAGTACCTATAACTCAAAACCCTAATCCTGATACTTCAGTGATTGATCACTAAAAGTTTTGAAATATGAAAATAAATGAATTAGAAAATATGTATATAAAATCATAGAAATTTATTGTTTTGTACTATACAGTAAGGGTAATTTTAGCTTATTTCTGGACTGAGCGATTTTCCTATTTGTACTATATTATTTGAATCGTAGATTTGTACTTAGAATTTAATCATCAACAATTTCACAACAATATTTTATATCTTTTTTAAGACTAATTTGTTTGTAATTATTATTATTAAGTCTAAGTATATTGTTTTTAAAGAAATTAGGTAATATGGATTGAAAATAAAACACCCTAGTAGTCACCCTATAGTTGGTACCATACAAATTTCAATTTATCATCAAATATAAAAATATATACTATTATATATAATAAACTATTATAAACTGTTAAATAAATTATTCATAGGTCAAATGATTAGAACAATAGGTAGGTATGATTGGTAAGATATTTTTTTTAAAATTTAAATCCTAATAAACCGAAGAACAGATGTTCAATTGTAAAACTCTATACATTTGAAATTCATAAAGTATCTAAAATACTAAAAAAATTATAGTTTTATACGTAGTCATAGATAATGCATGTCAAAAAATAAATAAAAACATAGGTAAGAATATTAAGTATTCATCCATTTTTTGTTTAAATAAAATAAAATAAAGAACTACACAAAGTTGTTATAAATTAATAACACCTATTTAAAATACACAGATGCAATTATAAAATCGGTAGGTTTACTCAGGTTAAAAATGATTAACGATTGTTGGTTGTACATGATAAATATACACAAAAAACAACATTACAAATAATAAAGTCATAAGACAATGTAAATCTCTAAATTAGATAGCTTAGATAATTTAAATCTTCATTGTGCAAAATATTTTTTTATCTCTTAGGTAGGCAGGTAGGTATCATGATTTTTATAATACACCCATGTATTATCCCAAATATTAAATCAAATGTTGTAAAAATATGAATATAACAGGAAGATAATTTAATAGTAACTTCCGCGACAAAGTCTGTATTGAGAATTGTAATGGAATTTAGTTCAAGACCTACATTTACATAATAGGTGTGTTGGACGATCCCGGAAAGTTTAAAATATTTACTCATCTGATCTATAGACTATAAGCTAAATTAACTGCATACACATTCAATGTAAAATAAATTTTACCTGTTATTCAGTTATATTCATCTAGTTTGTTTAGTTGGTCGTAGATAAAAAAAAAAACACTAATATTACGTTTTCTACTCAATAATCGCGATGACAGACTGCCATTTTGATACTTTATGTTCATAACAATGAAAATAGAAACGAAACTGATATTAAAATGAAAATCAACAGACGTTAGAAACGTTTTACAATTTGATAACATAAACTGATAACGATGATAAGATAAAAAACTTGATTAAAATAAGTAGGTTAGGTTTGGTTAATATATAATTTAATATAATTATTCATTATGTATTATCTGTGGGTTAGGTTAAGTTTCACGGTTTTTTTGAAGCTATATGAAATGACATTTTCTGAGATTTATAAATTGTGTAGTACTTGTGTACTTATCTATGGTACTATAGTAATTACAACAACCGTTTCATCGGCAGCTTGTGAATTTACATTTTCATGCATAAAAATATTTAAAAACTATTTTAGAAATTCTATGCATCACGATTTAATGTCTAGTTTAAATATAATTTCAATAGAAAAAAATGAAGCAAAACAATTGAATATTGGTGACATGGGCGCCCGCAGAAAATTTATCAAGGAGGGGCATAATAAGTTCAACACCAAAAAGTACTTAAAATTAAATTATAATATTTAATTATCAAGATTATATTTGAAATTTTAAAAGACCAGGGGAGACAGATGCCCCGTTTTGACACCCCTCTCGGGGTGCCCATGGTTGGAGATGTTATTAATTTTCTAATGAACATTAAAATAAATAAAATATACATTTCAATGCATAATGTTATTTTTTCAATTTATTTTAACATGTTCATACTATATATTTTCAAAAATGATCATTACTATTTATGAATTAGACATTAGTTTATTATTTTGTTTTTAATTTATTATGTTTATTACAAGAAATAAGTAGACAGTCAATTATGAATTTGTAATTATTCTAATATTATTTTATCTCATTATGTAGAATGTAGATAATTCAAAGTATATTATATATATATAAAAAAAAATGTTCTCAAGTTAAACAGCACAACTATTATGATATAATATATGTATTATGGTTTAAATAGAATATTGCAAATTAATTAGATAATGTTAAAAGAATGCAGCTTGGATTTTATTTTATGTAGATAGGGGCCTAAAATTATTATTTTTTAAACTTTTTGTGTGATTGAAATAATATTATTAGGGCTTGTAAGTTATATATGAGTTGTATATTTTTCTGTGTGCACAAGATTAGCAGACCAGTTTAGAAATTCTTTCTATACAATGATGAGTTTAAAAAAGAAAGAAAATATAGAGCTTATTTCATTATTTTATTATAATATGACAAATTCATTGTTGACAAAGCATCACTATCAATCGAATTCCGCTTAGAATTGTTTTTTTTCGTTAATAACGGTTTATCGTTCCTTACGGATATACATACAATTTCCCTTTTACTATACCTTCCCAAATTTTCACCTATAACAGTGGCTGCACCCGTCCTCATTATCCTAGGACAGCATATTTTTTTTATAGCTTTAGGTCAATTTTTAGGTATATATATTCTTATTGAGACACTTAAGAACCAGGTTCAGTGGTGTAAATTGAAAAAAATAAAATTAATCAATTGATAGGTATACATATACTACAATATGAGTATTAAAATATTTTTCTGTTAATTTAGAACGAACGTATTTTTTATGTTTCACAGCTAATTGATTTAAAACGTCTTCCGGCTATAATATTATTTCCCAAAAAACAGTCTCATTAATGAATATAAATACACGAATGTATCAAATATCGTGATCAATATTGTAATCAGTTGTTACTTATTAGAATAGTCATAAACCACAATCCACGGTTTGTTAAAAAATCGTGATAAATGATTGTAATAATTATAATATAATATATCTAATAATAATCTATTTGGTTCTCTGGACGAGTTTTAGAAGTGTTTTGTTCATCTAATTTACTAATGATACCTAACGTGCTCATGATAAAGATAAATAATTATTTACTTTTTCTGTTATCTGTTATTATCACGATTTAAGATTCAAGTATATCTTAAATCGTGATTATTATGCATTTCGAATAGTATGAACAATGGAAAAAAAATTCACAATTTTTACAGTAGAACTAATGAAGTATACAATAATATGAATAAATAAACATGTGAAAAAAAGCAGGGGGGTTAACACCCAAACCTCCCCTGGCTATGCTATTGTTCAAAGACATACGCAAAATCCAATTTAGTAGATAATAACTTTTTGGGACCAAATAACACAGTAATGGATAATGTATTTGTTTATGGAAATAATGTAGTAGTACGAAAAAATATTGTATTTATATAAATAGCGCAACAAAATTAATGAAATGCGAAAAGTAAGTTATAAGTAAGGTTCAAGGGAACAATGTAATTGCTGATAAATTAAATATCATAATATTCATAATTTCCCAATAAAGACAGAAATTGAATAAAATATTGATGTCGAACTGGAATACCGAAATCTATTCTAAACATAATGTATACAAAGTGGTTCCACGACAGAATATCTTGATAAAAATGTCCACGACAAAATATCTCTCGTAAATATTAATTCAAAATGTTAACCTTTATTATAAAAGTTAAATATACAAAATTTAAATAAATATTAGTATAATATGATTATTATTAAAATTTATAGAACACAAAACAGTTAATTAAAAATGTTTAAATAAATATTAAAAATTAGAAATAAGTCGTCTGTGGTTGTGTAACATCTTGTCAAACAACTTTGACTTTTGTTAACAGTGCAACGCCAAATTATTATTTTTTCACTCTTTTGGTGTATACTAAATGAAGCTAGCCTTCAAATATTAGTAATTTATTGCATACGCTTTTCGGCTTTGGATAAATTCTAACATTTTATTATTTAAAATTATAAAATATATTAATTAAATAACTCAATTAATGACTATTAGCTCACGACACGCGTTGTAGGTAATGAAAATGACAATTATAACATTATCAAAATAACGAATAACACACAATCACTTTAGATAAAGTGCGATTATTGTTGTATTATTATTACTTCTAATCACATGTGTTTATGAAGTTAGTCCCCCGAATTTGTCTGATTGATTCGAAATGTACCTATACCAATATTTTGCAAATTATATGCAAATAATTGCAAATTGATTTTTAGGATTTGAAAATTAGTCCTCGAAGTTTTATAACCAAAACCCGTTTCAGAGACCAACTTCTCGCAGTCCCCTGACATTCTTCGATCGATTCGAAAAGTATGCCAATATTTCAAAATTTATTTCCAAATAATTGCAAATAGATTTTTGAATTTGCAATTCAATATTTTTTTTTTTTTTATGAATGTTTTAAAAAATGTTGAATCAATCAGATAGTTCATTCATATAATCATAAGCACCCAATCATTTTTGAATTAAAATTGTTTTTTATTTCATTGGCACAAGAATGATCATCAAAACAAATAGTCGTTTGATGTTAACATTTTTTTTTTTTGTTTAAATATTGACATACTTTTTGAACCGATCAGACAAATTGGGGGGGGAGGGCAACTTTACAGATAATAATCGCATAACATATCTAATCGCAACTTTTATAATAAAAGTTAAACATTTTAGGTTCAAATGTTTAATTAATATTTACGCGGGATATTTTGTCGAAAAGTTATTTAGAATTTTTTTTTTAAATTTAAGAAACAAGCAGCACTAAAATTTTACATGACCATTTTTTTTGTCACCCTTATTTTTGAGATTAAAACGACTACCTACTTTCGATTTTAAAATGGCAATTTATAATAAAAATTCTAAAAATAGACGGAGTACAATTTTAAACACATTTGTTAGGTACAACTTGAATAATTGTTTTCACTTGCTAACTCAAAATAATGTTATTAATTCTAATCTTATTTAAATTTTGCCACTTTGAAGAAAACTCTTTTAATTCTAATTGAAGTGCATTTAATTTTATTCAAGGTACCTCTCATGTAGCAGTTTGGATAATGATTGGATTTTCAAAATATTACTCAATAATCATTCGTGAAAATATTTCGAAATGTTTTAATATAAACTGGTAAAAATATCATAATTAATATATTTTTTAAATACGCTAAAAATGTATTCGGAGAATAATTTAAGATAATTATGCATTTAATTATGTATATTAATGTATATTTATAATATAGCTTAATAACATCACTTATTGTATTAAATCGAAAGTATTCTTAAATATCTATTTCTGATGAGTTTTTGAAAAATGTATAATATTGGTGGAGGAATTCTATAATATCATGCTATATTCTTTATTTAGAATGTGATTTCAGCATGACTGAGACGATATTGAAGGACGTGTTCATTACCTAGAAAAATAATATTGATAGACTTATATAAAATTAACACATTCGCTGCAATTGTACATGCATATTCGTTAGGTATATATAAATATTAAACGATGATATTTTACGCTAGAAAAAAATTGCAAGTTAATGATGATTTTCGGTGAAATTTTTATCATCAATCCGTTGGCGTCATCCATTTGCATCGACAATAACAATAGTTTTTTAAATTTTATGTTCATCTCGGTCCAGTTACAACAATACATTCTGAATTTGATAGATTCTTTCTATAAAATAAAACGAGCTATATTATTACAGACCAACTATAACATAGTAAACAATTTTGACCGTACTTTAACGTTTATACTGTTCACCAAGTAGCAGATAAAAAATAAATCGAAGAAAAGATAGGAAAACGCCGTTGCCAATTTCAACATACTGAGAAACGATAACGATTCTGCTGAAATAAAAATCTACCAACAAAACCAAACGTCATATTATTTTTACCACTGATGAATATAATTATTATAATTATAGGTCATTGATCTAAGAAATAATCGTCGGGAATCAGAAATCATCACCTAATCAGAAATCGGTGAAATGTGTCAATAGTGTCAATGCTTAACAAGTGATTAGTTTCTACACTCTGGATTAAAGTGAGTAGGTTACTTGAGAATGGCCTGTTTTCTTTATTTTTATGGCCGACGCGAAAATAATGACTTGAATATTTTAATACTAAACTGCAAATTCTTTCTAATTACGTACTTTCTAAATATTTACACAATTGTTTCTTTGATTTCTGATAAGGTAAGTGGACCAACTTCACGACGATTATTAAGTGATCATTAACAGTGGCGCAATTAGGGGAGCTAGGGGGCTTAGTCTTCTGGGTTATTTGAAGCCACTTCAATACAAAGGCATTTGTTATTCGTCAACCGCATTTATTTAATATTAGGTATAATTCGGCTCAAGTCCCCTCAAGGTTTATGAGCTAATTACGCCACTGATCATTAGCCAATGCCCTATTATAGATAGGCATATGGTATACGTTGGTATATGAATTCCAAATAATTATTACCACAACAAATGAATACGATAAGCTTATGATTGCGCTGGAGTTTATAATAACAGATGAAAGGATTATAATCCATATTATGGAATAATATGATTTTAATTCCCTGAAAAATAAATAATCGAAATTAAATTAATACACACCTACAAACACGAATTTTATTATTTTGAAACAAATAATTAATATTTATAACTATGTTCAGACGTTGGCGGATTCAGGGGGATGATGATGGTGAACTCCCTTAGTATACTCTTAGACCCAATATACTTTGAGCTTCATTTACATCCTTATTCTTTGCCTTGTATGTATTTTCAAGATTGCCCTCTTTTTTATCTTGTCCTGGATCCGCCCCTGAATGTAGATTATAAATAACGAACACTGGGTAATACTTACAGAGAGACCTAACTAGTTGTCAGAAAAATGATAAGGGAATATTGTAGTTATACAGCGATTTACAACAAATACTAACTTCGAAAAAACTAAAAATCTGTCAAGTACATCTAAACCTAATACCTACGTCCTAAAATTCGTAATTTGTATCTAAAGTGGAAATTTAAAACTTAAACATTTTTTGATGTGGAAATAAAGGAGTAGGCGGTGAAATGAGAATAATCACGTTGGCAGGTCACATTTTGAAGTAGAAAAATAATGCACAAGAACCATTTCTATTTTGAAAAGAAATAGTTGGCAACAGTGAAATATAGTATCTAGCCCCTTATACATTTTCTAACAACTAGCAATATCTGCTTACAGATAAAGTTTTTGTTGATCGTTAAGAATCGATTTGAAATCTTCATAATTCTCGTCGTTCGTAGGATCGTTTTTATTGTTTCCTGAAAATTATATACTGTACATAATCAGCTGTTAATAATGCTTAAACTTCAAATAATTTTCATTGTTGTACGCGTTTTAACTGTTTTAATAAAATATTATTGGTACAGGTCTTCTTCAACAATAAAACAATATTGGAATGTAATCCAATAGGTATACGTATTAAAGAATTTATATTTGATAAAAATAATTAGAACTTTCATAATTTTATTAAAAATACCTCAGTGACAATAACTAAAGCATCCCCCGGACTTGAACTAAAGGGAACGGCTAATGTAACTCAGTCCCTCCCCACTTGAATCACTGCAGATTACCCCGGAAAATACTATGACTATAAATAGTCCGCCATTCCACCGCCACCAAAACACAAACATTATAATTTTCGAGGTTTCACCATAAAAGAAGTATGTACAATGTATACGGTAGGTTAAAACAAAGTAATTGCTAACCGAGTGTCAACCTTGTCCAGTGGCGTAGCCAGGGTTTTGGGTGTTGTAAACCCCCTCGTATTGTTTGTTTATTATAGTTATAAGTTAAGTAAAGAAGGTTTTTGACCCCTAAACCCCCATAGACTTCTAAAACACATCTCTGTTGATAAATATTGGCTACCCCTTGATCTTGTTTTGCATTAAACTTACTATTCTTATGTTACCTTGGTCGTCTGAATCGAGTAATACGGTCTTGTTAAAGCCGACGTTTTCGAAAGCTCGTGCGATCATCTCGTACCGGGCTAATATATCGCAGCAGAACGAAATGAAGAAAACGTCAAATATCATGTATACGTACACCAGAAATACGGTCACCCAAAGTTCGGCGGCGTAGAACAGTAGATAACGCTCGTTGTATGTGTGCACGGATACCGGAAATCGGAAGTTGATGATGTTCTCGAAACGTTTCTGCCGCCGCCACTGGCCCGTGTCTTCCGCGGACAGTGAGTTGGATGCCACAGGGTACAAAGCCCATTCGACGGCCGCCGCCATCGCGAAACCGATCAGAACATTGGTGATCGTTACCGACCGGCTGCGGTACCAGCACAGAACGGTCACGTGTCTGCGGCACTGTGTACCGGCCAAGAAATCGGAGCGCGCTACGCCCAACATCAGCCAGATGCCGTTCACTTTGCATACGAAAGTGGCAGTCTTCACCAGACACTGGGCGTCAATCAGGTAGGAGAACAGCAGCTGTACGCGGACGGTGTGGTCGATAGCGTCGTCCTCTCCGACCGAAAAGAGTCCCAACGCTCCAAAAACAATGATAATCTGAGCGACCAGAGTGAACATCATACCGGAAACGCGGCCAACGTTCACGTCACAAATGGTGTTGCCGTTCGGATTGAACAGATAATAGAATCCGAGCCGTTTGAATAGCGTCAAGTTGACGGCCAAGCTGAGCGATTCGGAGGGCGGCGACGCGTTTATCATCATACGCTTCTTCGGCTGTCTCAACAAATAAAATATTACAGAGGTTATAATATGAACGCGTAATGTAAATAATTCAATTCACACATATCGAAAAAATGTAATAGTTATGCAAAATGTTCGTGATTCTTACGATTTTCATCAAATTCTGATTCGAGAACATATACCTATACAAAAAAAAACGTAGTTATCGATTTTCGTTATTTTTATCTTTCCATAGGATCATCTTATCAACATCTTATAAGTACCTATATAATTGTCTATCATTTATCAATTGTTAAATATTGTAATCCGCATATGAAAAATAAGTCGATAATTTCAAAAAGCTACAAATACCTTATAATAGGTAACTCAAAAAAAACCACTTTGTTTGTATGGTTGTGCGTATAAAATTGACAATCGGCAATTAGCCATTATTTGTGTACATGGGCGCCCATAGATGAAATTTAAGAATGATAGGACGGTAGGATACGTAATTGTATTTAATTTACATCATTTTAGCAACGATAAACCATTGCTAATGAAATACGATTCTGAATAAAGTTCGGTTATACATGTTTTGAAATGCCGTATTATGACGATTTTCATCAAAATATGATCTTAAAACTCTAATAAAAAAATTACTTCATTACCATCAATTTTTTTCCTTATATCTACTAATAACAATTTAAAGTAAACCAAATTTTTAGGTATTTCTGTTTGGTCAAACAATGTAATTACATTGTACCTACCTACCGGATAAAAACTAAAAACGAAAAAAAAAAACGCGAAAATTTAAAATGCCTATAAATAGTTCAAAAATTAGCAGAATTTTTAAACAAATTTTATTACGTCTAGAAAGTCTAATATGTGTAACAAAAAACCAAAATGGATAATTACAAAATCATTAATGTCAATGGTATTGATACCATTCTTTTTACATTTCCTGGTTTTGCCTAACTATTAAGTGAACTAAATGGAAAACCGAAAAACCCCTGATCAACAACTAGGCAAAGTTTCTTTCAGAAAATATGCTATTCTAAAAATTTGAAACAATATTTCTGGTAAAGAGAAAATCGGAAAACATTTAAAATAATGGAATTGAACGCCATAAATTTGGCAGTTTTTTTCTGGTATTTCCCTGTTATTAAGAAAACTAAGCGACAAATCTAAACACGAATTTCTTACTCGCCAACTAGATCCGAAATACAACAAAAAAGGTATTTGTCATTTTTTGGTTGGAGCAATATTTCTAGTAGAAAAGTCGATCAAAGGCACAAAAAAAAAAGAACGCATAGAAAAACTAATAGATCCCTCGCTCAGCTGGGAATTGTTTTAAATAAACAAACAAGCTTTGCATTCATAATATTATTGATATTATAGATTGTTAACTTAATTCTTGAAATAATTTGTTTGTTTCGTGGATTTTATAAGTATATTTTATAAAATATATTCTATAATATTTATGTCATGATAAATAATTATATTATAAGTTACCTATCTATATGCACGTATATTGTGGTGTTATTTTCCTTGTACACGCGGAGTGTGTTTTATTTGATTCACAGGTCCATCGGTCTTCTGACAACAATAGCCAATGAACCTAAATTCTGAATAAACATATTTAATTTGTTATGTTTCCATATACATCCACCTTCCGATATTCCAGTAAACCAATACCTCTCGTGACTCAACTACATGAACTTAAAATTAAATTCAAGTCACGTGAGCAAGGCTATTATTATTAACTTTTTCACACGCATAATTATGTCAGTATGTATCGCGCATTTAATATTTAAACATATGATGAATAACCTAAGACGCATTTACGAAAGTTCCGTGATAAAAGTATAAAATATAAACTTATAATTAAATATACATTTTTTTAATTTTTATACCAAGAATATAGAAATTTAAATAATACTATTAAAAAACCAACGCATAGTTAAGAATTTATAAATAATATTATTGTTTTGAGTATTATTGTATTGATTCGAAGACGATCATATAAAGGGAATTTTTTGGGAAAACTCATCCAATAAAAATTAGACATATTTTCAAAAATTTACAAAACAGTTAGGAAAGACTTAGAAGAAAAAAATCAATATAAAACTACCCCTATACAATATTTAAACATAAATGTATTAATTGTATAAGTGTATGGACCCTATGATGTCCTGTAAAATGTTGGTTAGTGCTAACCGTGAGTTAAACCACAACATTTTCCCGATTTTCGGCCAATTTAACTGCTGGTTAACACTAACTGGACATTTTAAGAACCGACCAAAGTATATTATAATACTGTAACGAGCAATTTTTAGAAATTTGATAAATTCTATGTAAAAGTTTAGAAGTAAATTTACTGTAAATGCATCAGATCTTTACGATTCTGAGTGTAGTTCAGTGATGCTTTGTCAACAATATATAAGCTATATTATAGTAAAATAATTAAATAGGCTCTATATATTTTCTTTGTTAATATTTATTTAATATTGTACCGAGTTTCCCGGTTTTTCTATGTTTTTCCTAGTTTTTCACATTTGCTGAGAAAACTTCGGAGAAAGTCGAAAAACGACAATTTATAGTACCTCCCCAGTGAAATTTTCTTTCAAAGAGATTGCTAACATTAAATGTTGGAGCAAAATTGCTAGTGAAAATTCGTCCACAGAAAAAAAAATTGTAAAATAATACGATTTTTATTATTCAAATATATTTCATAAATTTTCCCGTTTTTTTTTTCGGTTTTTCACATATGATGATAAAACTTAAGGAAATTGAAAAATTACATTAAAAATGTAATTTTCGATTTATGGAGACGCAATGCGAGCTGGAACAAAACACGCCACTAGTTACTTAAGGAAAACACGGTGATCAAAATTTTAAAACTTACTTGTTCATTACGTGACTGTTATTTAGTAATGTCATAGGAATATTTCAACATTTAAAACGGAGATAATTTTTTTTCTCAATTCATGCGTATCAGTATTGTAAGTATAATTGAATTATTATTCTCACACAATGCCTCCCCGTAAAGATATTACTGATTCCTAATAAGTGTGATCGTAACTATGCTGAAAAAAATTTACTTCTCAACATAGAAAATATTGTACCCCTATATACATTAGACTTGCTCACGTGTCACGAATAGAAGGCCATAATACCTTTACACGATTGCCGTATTATTAACGTCATAGTATTCACCAAACATTTAATATTTAAATATATTAATAAAATATTTAAATGTTACGGACCTATATCAAGTTTTACTATATAATTCACCTCGGGAGTATACAATATTTTATATTTTAACTTTAAAGGTTATCTATAGTCGTTGAGTTTAGTTTTTTAACTAGAAAATTATATTCTAAAAAAACGGACGATGGGTGGGTCACTATTGTAGGTGAGAAATTGGGAAGATATAGGGAATCATGTATGATGATTGATGAGATTAAGACTTATTATTATTCCATGATTTTATAATAATATTGTACAATTTATTTTATACACATACGAGTCATAATGTGACATATATAATTATACCAATTTAACATAGACAATTGTTTTATAAATTATAATAAAACTACAAAAAAATATTTTAAGAGTATACCTTATCTATCATTTAGTTATAATTTCGTGTGAAAAAGATAAATTGAGAACAGAACATCAACTGTGAATACGCCCCTAATGGAAAAACCAGGGGCAATTATTCTGGATCGCATATTATTAATGCTATATATTTAAATTACAAAAATATTAAAGTCTAGGTACTAAAATATGTAATAAAAATATGTGCGCTAACAAAAAATATTACGGTACTTAATTATTATTACGTAGCATTTGGTGGCTCGAAGGTAGTTCTACGAGGCTGAATTCTCGTAGGTTTTTTTTTTATACGAAATTAGGTAGCTTGGTCAGCTAGGCTAGCGTTAGAGAATCAAGTGAGAAAATGTGTACTAGAAGTAGAATAATTAGTTGTTTTTTGTAAAAGGCGATTTATTTAATAATAACAATATCATAATAGTATTGAAGTATGTGGATGGAGAATATATAAAATGGGGTGACGTGGAGGTCTTTTACCGATAAATGGGTGAGTAAAATAATTTCGCCACTCACTCATGACGTAAGTTTGAAAAAACAAATTATGTAGGTGACCAATTTTATTTTAGCCCATTATTGTTGTTAGGTAAAATTTATTAATATTATTATAATATTTTCCTCGTTAAATTTAATTATGACTTTGCCTATCTGTAAATGCTGTGCACAATTATATTTTATCTGTACATCGAGTTAGAAAGAAATATGATTTAATAGGCAGGGAACCTGTAATAATTGACAAATATATTGTTTATTATACGAATATCAAACCGACAATATCAATAGAACATTTTATTTTACTTAATTATATACGCGCTACGGTATTTATATTCGTAAACTTTTGATATAAACAATAATTATTTTGTTCCTAATAAATCATATCCTACCATTTTATTCACTTCGCGAACATTATTTATAAAGGAAAAATGGCATGCAATTTTCAGAATAAACAGTTTATTTAATATGTTTTATAATTTTACGTGTCGAGGTGACATGGGGACAAAAACATAATACTTATGTGAATATACTGAGTCTGGTCGTATATTCGTCGGCCGTTATTATTTAAAACATATATACCTACCGGATACCCATAATATTGTTATACTATTGTAATTTTGTCACATTCAATATCAGTTTGTACGCCGATGGTCGATCAAATAAAAGTTCCACATAACATCTCTGTTTGGAATAACAGTAATTTAATTATTTTATTTTAGAATATATTTATGTTTTTCTGCTATAATACAGAGTGATTGATTCTCTCGAAGATAAGTAGTTATTGTTTCAGATTTTTTTTTTTTTATTTATGAAACAAGCAGCTTTATTGTTACATTAGATGCCATTATTTTTTGTTACCTATATTTTTGGGCATGAAAAATCACTGCGCAATTTTGATTTTAAATTTACAACCTATATGTATTAAAAATTACATATAGGATTAATTACATATTAGATTTAAGTTTAGGTTAAACACATTTTGTTGTTGAAATGTTGAGTATATAATTTTTGAGTTTGGGTAGTTATGGGAGTAATAGAGTAGGTATTATTTAAACATTGCTCGCCGCACCACTCCACACAAACCGCTATTTTACCTCAATTCAAACTGTCTAAAAAATAACGTTATAATATACTCAACATTAAAAAAAATTGTATACACAGTTCAGTGTTGTCAGATTTGGGGGGAAAAACGTTTGAAAATTATCAAACTTTGGCCATAATTTTTAACAGATGAATACGAGCTACCCGCTTACCGGATATATCGTTATGCTGTATAAGGTGCGTCATTTTGGAGGGGAGGGGTGACATGAGATGCATTTGTCCAACCCTAGATTTTGAAGTAGCTTTAGATCGACTGCCGGGTAATCATGTATCGGCCCTAGAGACATCAGGGCAGGAGATAGGGAGTACATGGGAACTGTTATGAGGATTAAAGTTCAGCGTTAAGTCCTTTGAAAGTTATATGTAAATCTAAATCAACAAGATTATTTATATTCGAATGACTATAACATGTTAACACAAGCAGATTTAGTTTGCTTGATATAAATTGTGAACAGTATGGAATTATATTTAGAGAACTTGGCGATCGAAACGAACAGTTTTTTTTTTTTTTGGTATGGGTTTAACAGTATTATACTTATTGAGCCGGTCATTTAATTGTTATGTTCTACCCTAGCAAATATTGAAATTGCGCCCTTGTGTCGTGTGGTGTAAACAGGAAGGTGCTTCTTGTATAACGCGTCATTATTAATTATTATTATTTTTGTGATCGTTTTCCGCCGAAATGTTTGTACACATTGGTATTGTTTGAATTTTAAACATAAACGATATCGATACCTATGTCGACATTCAGCATAAAGTATCGATTGCCTCGATATATCAGTGAAAAAGTATCGATACGAAAATTGATGACATATCGAAATAAAGTATCGATATCTACATTCGATATGTCACTATAATATTTTTGCCATCCCTAAGTCTATGACCCGCCGTTGCGTAACCATTCTGTACTTCTGTATACATATAACCGCGAACGTCGCACCGAATTATGTGCAGTTCTTTTCGGGTTCCAAGTCCAAATCGATATGCCCAGCAGTAGGTACCCAATCGAAATCTCTGATAAAATTCCGAACGCACTCGCATCGCGGAATATTTCATAACTTTATTCAGTTCACTGAAAATTCGTTTTATTAACCGTTCTCGTTTCTATACTTTTATAGTTTAAACTTGCAGCAACTTAATTGAACCTATAGTAAAAATGGTATGATTTTCATTTTATTTTCGATACTTACTAACAATGTACAATGTTAATGATAACAAAATAAAACTGGGTTTTAAAAATAATGCATATAAATTTAATGGATGCGTATAAAATACTTCTTAGATAATATTATGATTTTTATGAATAATTATATAGGTGATATTGGTGACAAATTTATGAAAACTAACTTTTAACTTTTTTTATTCAAACGAAAAGTAAATTGTTAAGTTACTCTCAAAAAAAAAGTAATTCGTTAAGTTGAAAGTTATAAGAAAACTAAAAGTAACTTACAAACTATAATAAAGTAACTGATTTTCGTAACTTTGTAACTGGTTACTACCTATTTTTGGAAATAGTATTTAATTGTAATATAATCAAATATAATCTCCGAATATTCAAATATTATCTGTGAAATATTACCTATTTACTATATTTTAATTTGAAAAATTGTTTTCTTCAGCGCGAATGTATTTCTGTACACGTTGGTCAAGCGGGAGTTCAAATTGGAAATTCCTGCTGGGAATTATATTGTTTAGAACATGGCATTCAACCTGACGGTCACATGCGATCTGAAAAGGCTAACAATGATGACAGTTTCAACACTTTTTTTAGTGAAACCGGTGCTGGTAAACATGTTCCCAGAGCTGTGTTTGTTGACTTGGAACCTACTGTTGTCGGTGAGTTGTATTACGTTTTTCTTGTGTAATTATTTATTGTAATACATTACTTATTTTATACAATTCAGTATTATTTTAAGTATATATTAGTTAATTGTATTTTATTATACATTTATTTTAAAATCATTGTTTTTTAAATAGGAATTTTGAACATAGATTTAAATGAAGAGTATTTTTTTAGAAATGTTGATACACATAACATAATATCAGTATATCAGTTTTATTATTTATGAGTTATAATTAAAATCTAGTTAAAATTGAGTTAAAATTTAGACTACTGGATGTAAATGATGATGGGGAAAAATTATTGTATGATTTAAAAACCTACTCCTACAGTCAAACGTTAAACGGTAAAACTGATATTTGTGCATATAAACATTTTTAGAAAGATATTTTATATTCAAAAAGGGGGTGTCTGTTTAAAAAACAAAACTACAAAAGTATGTATTTATCATATAATATTACTTATTTAAGATGCATTGTGGAGTAGCTGTATAAACTAAAAATGGTTTTAAAATAAAACATAAATGATTCCACAATGATTAATAAAAACTGAAAACAAATTCATATAAAATCTTCCGAGAAAATTCCCGGTTAATCATAAATAAAATCACTGGGCTTACAACCGAACTTCGCTCTGAATCGTATTTATCATTGAGTACAGATATAAATTAGATAATTGTGTGTATCTAACTTTTCCAGCTTCCTGACTATTTTGTTTAATTCATATATTTTTTGGAATTCGTTTTTTAGACAACTTGAGAAACAAGCCGCTTTAAAATATATGATCGTTATTTTTTTGAACGAGAATTCTCTGTTAACGGTTTTGTAAGTGGGGTGAAAGCAGTATGGATCACTATTTAAACGACGCACGCCTTGTCGTCACACAAATGATGCTCCAATACTCCTCTTACCCACACAATTTAAAAGTAAAATACTCGTATCTTGTCAATAAGGAAACACCAACATTTATTCAAAATAATATTTCATCTATTTACGGAACTTTTGAGTTCTACATATAACCTAACTGAGTTGCTATTTGAAAATCAAAAGTGGTAAGTGGTTCAATTCCTAAAAATAAAGATGACGAAAAATGTAAAATTTTAGAGTTGCATGTTTCTTAAATTTAAAAAAAAAAATAAATACATTTTTAAAAAAGTTTATACTTTCTGAAATGACGATTGTTTTACGTTATGTTAACCACCCTGTGTAATATATTTTAGTTTTTACTAAATAATAATAATAATAATATAAATAGGTAGATAATTAATTTGGTTCTAAAACATTGTGTTATATTTATAGATGAAGTACGTACAGGCATATACAAACAACTTTTTCATCCAGAACAATTAATAACTGGTAAAGAAGATGCAGCCAACAATTATGCTCGTGGTCATTATACTATTGGCAAAGAAATTATTGATGTTGTACTAGACCGCGTTCGAAAGCTTTCCGATCAATGTTCTGGTCTCCAAGGGTTTTTAATTTTTCATTCATTTGGTGGTGGAACTGGTTCTGGTTTCGCATCATTACTAATGGAACGTTTAAGTGTAGATTATGGGAAGAAAAGTAAACTTGAGTTTGCTATTTATCCGGCACCACAAGTAAGCTTTCTAAAAAAAGTAAAACACCTAGTAATATTGATTTTATAATATATTCTATTATTCTATAATGTACTGCAGTGATTCTCAATCCATAGGCCGTGACTCACTTATGGGCCGCTGGCAACATGATACTGAGCTGCGGACGCTTTTTGAGGGTCTAAGAAAATAAAATAAAGGTTAAGAGTGATTTAATGCTAAAACTATCGCGTTTTAATCCTGATATTCCCTCACAAACAATATAAAAAATCGCATTGAATTTATTTAACTTTTACCATTAGGTTTTTAATTAAATACAATAAATTTCTTTTCTTTATACAAAATTATTTTTAATCTTTCTGGTACAGTATATTTTCCTAAATACTGACATATTTACACATTATATATACATTTATTTATTCGTCATATACGTATATAGGTGTCTATATTTGTGCGGTTTATTTTATTATCTATATATTAAGTTAGTATCTAGGTTTCAACGTTTTTTTTTTTACAAAATTGGTGGTTTACACAACCGAATAGATTAGAAACCGCTGTTACATAGTATATTTTAAAATCAATGCTAGTATTGCTAGTAGGTAATTATTAATTATTATTAATTTAAACAATTTTCTGTTTAGGTGTCCACAGCGGTAGTTGAGCCGTATAATTCTATTTTAACTACTCATACGACTCTTGAACACTCTGATTGTGCTTTCATGGTAGATAACGAAGCGATATTTGATATTTGTCGCCGTAATTTGGATATTGATCGGCCATCTTACACAAATTTAAATCGTCTCATCGGCCAGATAGTGTCTTCAATCACAGCTTCGTTGCGGTTCGACGGTGCTTTAAATGTTGATTTGACCGAATTTCAGACCAATTTGGTGCCGTATCCACGAATACATTTCCCTTTAGTCACATACGCACCGGTTATATCAGCCGAAAAAGCCTATCACGAACAAATGGCTGTTGGTGAAATTACTAATGCTTGTTTTGAACCAGCTAATCAAATGGTCAAGTGTGATCCTCGTCAGGGTAAATACATGGCTTGTTGTATGCTGTATAGAGGTGATGTGGTGCCAAAAGACGTGAACGCTGCTATTGCCGCGATAAAAACTAAACGCTCTATACAGTTTGTGGATTGGTGTCCAACCGGGTTTAAAGTAGGCATCAATTATCAGCCACCAACAGTTGTGCCGGGAGGTGATTTAGCTAAGGTACAACGTGCTGTTTGTATGCTGTCAAATACTACGGCTATTGCCGAAGCGTGGGCTCGTTTGGATCGTAAGTTTGACTTGATGTATGCTAAGCGAGCATTCGTTCATTGGTATGTGGGAGAAGGGATGGAAGAGGGTGAATTCTCAGAAGCTAGAGAAGATTTAGCGGCTTTAGAAAAAGATTACGAAGAAGTGGGTTTGGACTCAGTCGAGGGAAATGTAGAAGAGGAAGAATTTTAATATTATATAAAAATACCATATCCATTACCTATCATTTAAAAAACAATATATAATTATTATTTTATGATTTATTTTTAAATAATTAAGTTTTGATGGTGAATTATTTATTTATGTAAAATAATATTATATGTACCTACCCTTTGTGTATAAATAAGCAATATTGTATTGCGTTATAAATTATGTAATTACATGCGTTATTAACGTAAACGTAATTTTATTTTACACAGATACTATTTGATTTAAAAAAATATCTTGTTTTATATTATTTTATTTAAATACTATAATATATAGGTATACTTACCTATTTACTATTATGCAAAATTCGCTCTGAATCGTTTTTTGTTATCAATGGTTTATCGTTGGTTACAGATGTAAATTAAATATTTGTATGTAGGTACCTATCCTACCTTTCCAACTTCCGACCTTCAATAGTAGCACACCCGTTCCCATGCCATAATAAAAGTATCTTACTTTTAATTAATTATATTATCGACAAGTGTGAGTGATTATAACGATTTGATTTGATTATGATAATAAGTATTATCTAGGTCTTTAGGAAGCTACACAATTGCGCATATTTTAAGTGCACGTGAGTTGGGTCGTATAAAAGAGTTGGAAACGGGCGTTGAAAACATGCATAAAACTTCGAAAAACATCTCCTCTTTTTCTACCATCTGTCTGGAATGTAAGAAAGACAACAATAACAAATGCAATTTGAAAAAACAATGTATACGAGCGATGAAACAATTGATTTTTAATCTTAGTAAGTAGGTACTTATTCATTATTATTAAAATTCAATCTTTTTCTTTTCGTGTCCGGCGCTGATTATGTCATGGTCAAATTTTATGTGCGAGACAGTAGATTACTACCTCGACTGCTTGATTGTTGCTAATTTGACTACACTAAAGCCAAGTCGTTCTTTTTGCATTCCACTGGAACCATTCTACACCGTAATAGGTGGTCGTCACTCTGGATTTAACCGCAATCACAGAGTACGCCTTCTTCACTATAGCTCCATCTGAACATGTTGGCCCTTGTTTTGGTTACCCTTGCTGTCAGTCTATCTAGTTTTTTCCATAAGGGCCATGGCAGATTCTCTCCAGATGATAAATATTCCACTGGAGGGACAGGCGTTTTCGCTTGCAGTATTTCTTTCCATCGTTGTATTCGAATTTGCGTTGGGGTATCACACGTTTCTTTTGTTATTTTCATAAAACTTCTCCGTGACTTGAGTCGGGTTAGAGTTTCTATATAGCCGTTCACCGGATATCTATGGTCGGTTGCTTGCTTTCTTCGTTCAAGACACGTTAATGCATGTCTTCTTATTTCTAGTGGTGCTATTCTATTTAGACTTTAAGTATTAATATTCAATAATATTGCAAAAATGCGTTTAGAAAATGCAGCTGATAAAACGAAAATAGCACAGCATGATTTAGGTACCATAGGACCAGGACCACTAGAAATAAAAAAAAAAATATAAGAAAAGAAAAATTAAAATATCCTCTTGAGAAATGTAATGATGGTAGTAAAGATATTCCGAATTTTTGAAATGCTATTGTTAATTTTATTAGCAAGTGTAATATTTTACATAATTTTTTTATTATTTTCAACTTGATTTAGTTTTTATTTTATTGATTTGAAATTGATCATACCGACAATTTAAAATAATGTTAAAAATATAAACAACGATTTTCTTAAATTTCCAAATTTGGATATTTTTACCGATTTAAGAGTAATATGTACTGCACTACTGTTAATATTCCACAGGGTTGTTACCGAAAGCGCGGGTCCTTGTCATTTTCGAGTAACTACCTATATCACGCTGGTTAGCAATGTTGTAAAATTTGATAACACAATCTGATAACAATGATAAGCTTAAAGAATTTGATAAAACAAAGTTTTTTTGTTTTTTACATCTCTATCTATACAATTTTGTTCAATGTTATTAATTTAGTACATTTTTTTTAATTGAGAATTGAGTACTCAATATAGTTTTATTAAAAAATAATGTATTACTTTACAAAACATACTGTAAAATTATTCAGTACTAATCTCGTAAGTCGTATAGAGTAATGTAATAACCTATTTTGTTTATTCAATTCAATTGAACAATAAAAGAAAAATAATTACCTATTACTTTTAAATTGTTTAGCTTGCATTTAGAAAATATGCAGATAAAGCTAAAGTAGCATCTTTGAAAGGCGGTGAAAATGTTTTAAAAACGACATTACAAAATAAATTTCCTAAAGCTAAAGAAATTAAAATCAAAGATATTTCAGGTAATTATATTTGTTAAAAGTAATTTATTAAAATATAATCCATTAAAAAAATAGATTAGATAATTTTTGCTTATTATAATAGTAAGTAAGACATTAATTACAACAGTAGATACAAAATTAAATTTAAGAACATGCAAGTACTTAGGTATAGTTTATGTGAGATTTCTTTTATTCTTTTAAATATACTTGGTATTTTAATTTATAAATAAAAATTATGAAAAAAAAAAAAAATGTATGATGCACAGACAAATATAGATTGTAGAATAATGTTTTTGGGCTTAATTTACACAGTTTAATTAAACCATATAATGTATACCTACGTCTAGATAATGTTTATTACAATGTTTTAATATTACATTACTAATTTATTTTAAAATGTATAGGTGGTTGTGGTGCAATTTTCGAAGTATTTGTTTCATCAGTGGAATTCAAAGGACTGAGTATGGTCAAACAACATCAAATTATAAATGAAGTATTTGTAACCACTACTATAATTATTAATTTATAATATTATCCTACTTTATATGACCGTATTTTAACAATGTATATTTGGTATTAGCTGTTGCACACAGCCTTGCCTGTGACAAAAAAAAATGGCCAAAATATCAAATTATTATGTGACAACCAAATTCTATTATTAAAACTATTCATGTTATAGATGTCCCATACGGCCTTGTCCGTAATATCTAAACATCACTTAGTCGGATAAATATACTTTTTTAAATATAAAAGCAACTATATTTGCTTAAATTTAAAAGTTTGATATATATGGTGTCGCAGACTTATTTATAGAACTATTAAGGCCTACATTTTTGTCATATATTGTTTTTATTTCTATAAAGCTGTTTAGGCAACATAAAGAATGTTCTTTTAAACAATAATTCTACCGGACTTGCTAGACAAAATCAGTAATAGCTTAGTTAAAACACCTACTACATTTATGTAATTTATAACATACAGCACTCAGAGATAATATACCTAGCTATCTATCAGTGAAAAAATGTTTGAATCAGATATTTGTCTCTAAAGATTACCTCCTATATACAAACACGCTACTTTTATGTCTTTATAATATTATGTGTAGATTTTACTTTTCTGAATACATTTGTTAAAATAAGTTCGCTAGGTATTTTAAATATTTTACGTCCCTGATTGTTGATGTGGTATATGATTTTAAGTTTTGGATTAATGCGATCCAGGGTTCTACATTCTAAAGTAATACATACCAGAATTTGACAAACTGAGATTTTATAATTTAACTATAGTACCTTAAATTATTACACAAAAACTAAACTGAATACTGAAAATTAAATTTGTAATTATTTTAGGTTTTAAAGAATGAAATCAAATCAATGCATGGAATACGAATACATACAGAAATTCCTGATGAAAATAACTAATAGACATTGTTTTAATTTATAAATAAAAAATTAGTTAAACATTAAAACATTATTTAATGATGTGTACACATTTTATTTTTTTATCAAGTATACTGTTTTAATTTTATTGTTACATGTTATATACTTATAACCATTATAGATGTTCAAAATTGTTCTATTGTTAACTAGTCTGTTACATTTTTTACAGTTGTTGAACCTTTGTAACCAAATAAAAAGATAAAAACTAGTAAAAAATTTACTAACCCACCAAAAGTGGTGACTAGAAGTAGACTTCAGTAGACTAGAAGGTGCTTGACTTTAAGAGGTTCACCACAAGTTTGGTACAGTGTTGGTTTTATCTTGTATAATAAGATAGGGCATCTTTGAGTGATTTATTCACAGTCTGTTTAAAATAACTTATTGTTTTTAACTTATCTTATTTTTTTATTTAATAATATATACTATTTGTTTCCTAAAAATTAAAATGCTATTTAATCCTAATAATAATATTACATATTTAGATCTATTTTCAGTTTAAAAATTAGTAGAACTCAAGATTTTAGCACTGTATGTAGTATATAGTAATATGTAGTTACCTAATTGTAAAATATAAATTATTTGAAATTAATTTAGAATATATCTAAAAACTCTCTAGTATCTAGTTTATAAATTGTATAAATTATTTTTATTACTAAATTTATACGGACTTGTATGTGGTTCAGTGAGTTCTATTAAACTTTATTTAAACTGATTACCTACTATAATATACTGAATGTTTATCCCTATAAATGCTCTGTTAATTGTTAAGCTGTGTGACTGTATCTATCTTGATCTATTTTATAGTTTTAAATTTATAATCTAAATTGAATGTATTTACTTATTATTAGGGATTTAATGGTCTCTGAATTTACAACAATACTATATTTTACACCATTTAAAACAAGATCAAATATTTTATGCAGTCCTGAATTGTTTAATGCACTGAATGGACCCATTCATCATTACTAATTCAACTCAAACATCTTTCATAGTTGTTTAAATTTGTATACATACTTGGTATTAAAAAGTTGAACAATCTGTTATATATTTTATATTTTAAATTGTTTTTTATTCAAGTAGTTTAAATCTTTAAATAAATCAATATGAACAATGAAATGTTTTTTTTTTTTGCTTTTCCTATAATAGTATAATCATTAATTTTAAATTTAAATTATTATCTCAAGGTTATAATAATATAATATACCAGATACCTGTATTACAATTATGTAAATAAATAAAATTGATAAGTACAATAAAAACTATCAACATTTTACATTTAAATAGGTACCTACCTAATAAAGATAACATATTTATTTAACTTACACAAATTGCCATTCCACAATTTAAATTATAAATTAACTTTCAGAACCTTTTTTTTAAATAAAATATTAGTAGGTACCTACTTTTTAAATGATAATTTTTTTAAAATTAAATTGGACATCACCAGCCAATATTACAATTGTGCGTTCATATATGCACATTACATCTTTTAAATAATCACATTAGTTTATTTTTATTTTTTCTATACTTTTCTATACCTAATCGTGGCCTAAAATATCTATTTATTTACCCATTATATATACCCATATATATATTTATATACCCATTTCTAGTACTGATAAAACTCGATAAAATAATAAAATTAAGACAATACTTTTACCTATAGATATTGAGGTTAAGTCGGATATTGTATAATATATCCAAGCAATTAGATTATTTTTCAAATGAAAACTATATTTTCTAAATGTGGAAAAAATTGAATTAAAAATATCTATCTTAGAAGTGAAACTTTCCAATATTGTTAAGTTTACACTGAATGATGTCTTTTTTGAAATACTTGATTGTAATTAATGTTCTTTAATGAATCTATGTACCTGTGATACCTTTTAATTATTTGGATGATATGCAATGTATTCTTGAAGTATTTCGTCAAATTGATAACTATTGATGTTATTCTTGTAAACTTATTGTCCTTTGGTAAGGTCTCAAGTCAATATTTTGTTCAGTCAATATCCATAGCGATCACTGAAGAAAAAAAAAAATTCAAAAGAAAACAAAACAGTTCAAAATTATTTCATAATATAAACGAAAATAATAATTATATAGGTAGAGTAGTTATAATAGGCACGTTACTTTTACGACAAGTTTTGGCTAATTGAATCGCATTTCCGCTGCAGAACGGGTAAACGGTGACCCCGTCTGGAAACCGACACCGGTCGGCAATATGCTTCGGCCAACACTTCAGGACAAACCGAATAGAAGCCCTCTGTAAAACAATAATAATAAAACAATTTATAATATTAAGCGAACACAAGATACGAAGCACGATAAATTATTATTAGGCAGTGAATATAGGTACCGTGGTCCAGAAGTATGCCGGCGTCGAACCGCACAAAAAGTAGATGCTGTTGTGTTCAGTACTTTTTGATGCGGTTCAGTTCTGCGATCGTGGTCTCAGCGAGAAAAAACAACAAATATTTATTAAACACATTTCGTTGCGATTATTATTGTGAATACACGATTTACAAGTAATCAAGTATAATATATACCCCGGTGTCGTCTCTGCAGAACTTCTTGACGACGTCGGTATACTTCTGAGCTTCTATTCGGCTGTATGCCATTCTCTTTGCTGAAACATCGAAATAGATTATAACCATGTGGTTTTTTTTTTCAAATTATAAAATTACGGAAAAAGTACTTACCAGTAGTCTTGATTGTACTATATATTTTAATAATATCTGAATTATTACAAAACTGCATATTATTTCACAACGATAAATTATAGGTGCGACATTTCACATACCGTTCGTGGTTAAATATTTTTATCTCGTCAACACCACTAAGGGGGGGGGGATTCTGAAATAAAATACAACAATTATTTTAAACGTGTTTCGGCGGTTCAAAACGATAACAATTTGTACTTACAACCATGTCGTTTGTCATGCAAGAGGTGTTACGGCTTACCGAGTGATTTTGCTCACCGACCGTCAAAGCCCCCGCAGTCTTCGCAAACTGTGGGACTTAAAAGTCGTCGACCAGATTAACGGATGCGTTAATCATGTTATACAAACGTGTACTAATCCATAAAACAACCACGCAAATGAATTGTAAAATTGTTCTGTAATAAAATATATAAATCTCTGAAATAAAATAGGTGCAATCATTTCTAACACACTAAAACTATTGTAATTATAATACCATTGAACTTTTGAATAGGAGTGGTTGTGTTAGAATTACGGGCAATGGAGTTGCCAGTGACAAATAATAATATGCCAACAACCAAATTTAATGATAAAGGAAAATAGGAGTATGTAATTCAGTGCCCTACTACCGTGAGCCATATTGCCGTGGCAGTTCTCGGCAATTTCTTAAAAAGGTACAGCAAAACCATCATCAGCAGAATACTGTAGATGTAGGCCACCATGGTCGATATAATTTCAACACCTCTGAATATTACAGCAAAAAAAAAAAAAATTCTTAGTCCTCGATTGCAGCTGTAATAGGCGATCAATTTTACAAGATCAAAAAAAAAATTACTAAAACCATAAAAGCACCGCAAGGATATTTACTTGGTTGCCGGACTCTCGTCTTTACAGGCGACCGTATCCACGAAGCAACAGGTAACTTGCTTATGAGTAGTATAAAATAGAGAGTTTACCCTCAGGCGCAGAAGCAAGGTGCAAAGAGCTTAGGTGCTATACCTAATACGTGGCTGCCCGAATTGTCCACCTCTTCATCGACCATATAGACCGCGCTCACTTCCTTATCAGCTGTTATATATTATCAGTTCTTATCTCTTATCAACGATAACATTACCAAGTCTTTATCTAACCCATGCCAGGTGCTGTTCTTTAACATGGCCGCCCGAATTGTCCACCCCTTCATCGACATACATTTTTTCCCCACCCCTTTTTTCAAAATATTTTTTTTTCCTACATGCACCACGTACTCGACCTATTTAGACCACGCCCCCTTTACCCAAGAGACATTATCACCTACTCGAATTACCTACATCGTTATCATATGCCTATGATTATTATTTTATAAGAGTATGTATTACGAAAGTTTTCGTCACCGCGGGCTCGTTTTACCCCGCCGACACTCTATCCATACCCACTGCTAAATATTGCCCATACGACGAAATATTATCGCGCACATTATTACGAACCGAAATGGTTATTAGCACCGTCAAATGTCCGGACATTCCCGCAAGAGCCAATGTTTCCCCGCCCGCCTATTGGGCGACCGCCGGCCAGCGCGTATTGCTTTTCTCGGAATGTCAGCGGCTGCCGGTACAAAGGTCGTTATATAATTATGTCTTCGCGCGCGTCACCATACCGAATCGTACAACCTAAACCACCCCGCACTAACCCGTACGCCGTATTCGTCTACATCGTAATTATAAGTACGCATACGAAAATATTATTTTATACGTAGGTATTACATAATCGTCATCGTCTTTTAAAATAGATTTTTGTCAAAGAAAATATAATTGTTATTATTGTACATAAAATAAGTTTTACATTTTCTTTGTAAATAATTGTGTTTTTATTTAATCACTCGACAGTATAGGTTAAATAATTTTAAGTTACACAAACATAAAATTTTTACAAGTATACGTACATTTTGTTCATTCGCGGTCTTCTATCATCTTATTCTTTTATATGGAATTCGCGCAAGTCTTAATGATACGGTATTGAATAGGAGGGTTTTAAAAACGAGACTGATGTAAATAGCACAAATATTTGTTCATTAAATATTAATACAATACATAGGTAATATTGTGACTGAATAGGTTGTTGTTGCGACCGTTGTTCCTAGTCATTTGAATATTGTGACGTTGTTGCTTATGGAAAATGTGCAGAAAACTATAGCGTTAAAAAAAATACTACTACTATGGACTTAATGTGTACAATTTTTTTTTTTTTTTTTATTAGATATTAATGTTACCATACCTCACACCCGAAATCACAGACTCCAAAATTATTTCTTCTATTTGTTGTAAATTATAAATTTAGATGATACCTAAACCCTCCAGAACGTTCCATGTATTTTTAAAATCATATGATGGCTTTACCATTTGATACTCTGCTAAATCGTATGATTTTAACCTTATATCTGTGTCTATCAAGTGGTTAAAATTATTACTTAGAATTTGAAAAATTAAATTATTCCAATATATCCTGCAAACACTTCTAGTATTATGTATTAAACTTTTTTTTTTTCCATTTTTTTCTTCCAAAATGCATGTTCTGCATCACATTTTATTTTATAATTTTACTCATATACACTCCTTAAAACTAACTCTAAATCTAAACTTGAATATTTGATGAGATCACCTGTTAACCATTGAATATTTGGGTTATTAAATTTCCTTCTGATATAATAACTCCATTTCTGATAACTTTTCCATGTGAAATGTTATTTCCCACAAAAGTCCTCCTTTTTGAAATTTCATTTCTCATATAGAGCATCTATGTTACACTGTATAGCAGAAGAATCCTCCATCTACCTTGTACGCATACGATTTCGCCTGAAGCGCACAAAACTCAGTTATTGTTCTTCCATCCGACTCATCAGAGAACAAATCAGGTACCTTCTTCCTCTCTGTAACGTAGCACGGGTGGTCTTTCGGTAGGTCGTGTCTGTACACTCCAAAAGTCCAGGTTTATTCAGCAGGTCTAAGTAAAAATCTTGAGTCTTGATATGATACACCAATGAATCTGAAAAACAATATAATACATATAAGAAAAAAAAATGAAAATAATAATTTACCTGCATCGGTGTAAATCAAGCTGATGGTGTCTTTGAAATGCTTCCTCATGACGTTATAGTGGTAGTCATACACTTTTGTTTTTGAGATGTCCAATACGGCAAATCCAATATACGAGATATCGTAGATAGGCTTGCAGAAATGTATTATTTTGCCAGCGATATAGCACATAGATTTTCGTTGTAAGTCGTGCAGTGTTTAAACGTTGTCCTGTTAATTAATTTTTGCACTCTTTATTCATTAGATACCAACTCTATATTTATTTTCAGTCTCAAAGATTCCATCGTCTTACCTAGAAAATCATGATAATATAATAACAGACAAGTTTTTAATAATAATAATAACTTACCAAATACTGCATTGTTCATGAGTTTGTAGAAATCTTTTTCAAAATCATTAGCTGCCTTCTTCCTCATCTCAGTATTCAAATCAATATATTTTTTCAACCATGGTGACTGTTCAAATTACATTACTCTATGCACCTGTAACATACATAATACAGAAAATATAATAAATACAATTAATAGAAAAAAATAAAAATGTTTACCTTTTTTACAGTTAGCCTGTTTCGCTATCGCCTGCTTCAAATTTCTATAGTGAAAATGTAAATTTTTTTCTCCTTCAACATATCCATCAGTTTCTTCACCTTAGAGCCAGGTGGAAATCCGTTATTTGGAAGGAAAGGAAGGTTATTGTGATCCTCGTGTAAATGTTCTGAATACTCTATGTCCACCTCATATACCCGTCCTATAGGCGAAATATCATCTAAATCATTTATACCATTTAATGTAGGCTCTATCCACTTGAAGCAGCCGTGGGACATGTACCACACGTACATTGCCCACCCGTACAAATTTTTACCTAAAACAAACAGTAAAAAATTATAAGTATGTGATTGGTATATAGTTGTTTTAAATAATATGTATACTTACAATCCTGGTATATTATCCATGCATTTTCTTTAGTTTTGTCATAGTCTTCCACAGTATAATTGTTTGCCTTCCCATATCGTTTACTCGCCTGCACCGATCCATCGCGTATCCCTAAAAAAAAAAATAATAATTGTTCGATTAATATTGTAATTGTTATGGAAAATAATATAAAAGTTTTTACCTCTTTCAAACATCAGCGGCATATCGTAGTCTGTTAGAAGTTCCAGACTTATCTTTGTGTACTTCAGCATGCACTCGAAACTGAATCCGGGAGATCGTCATCTCGGAAATTTTCAAATACGTCGGCCAACAACAACACGTCAATTTTCAAATACAAGTCGCTGTACTCCCCTAACGTTCTACAATCAAAGTGGCACGATACTGTTTTCGCGTGTCGGTATTCGTCATCGTCGATGTTCTTCTCCGTTAGCGTGCTGTAAAACCCCTCCTTTCTGGGTAATACGTCTTCTTCCAAATTGTCCCAACTCTCCGTATACTCGTATGGATATACACCCTTCCTCGTCACCAAGGGCATATCCTCTGTTTTAAATATTTTTTTCGTCTTCCGGAACTTCTCGAATTCAAATGTGTTGAGGTATGAGGCGAAAGACGCGAGACTCAACGCCATAAATCTATTCGTATCGATAAATCCTACGGTGAAGGTATTGCTCACGTACTTTGAGAACGAAATACATTTTTCTTCGCTTTTAGGTATGACGGAAATCGTCTGCGCATCGTACCCCAGCTCCGTGACGATGACATGCTTTTCGTAATTGCTTAGATTATGGAAGAAGCACGGTATAAATTTGGGTGCTTGCAATTTCAAATTACAAGTATTACACAGCGTCTGCCTAAATTTGCCCGACAAGTGGTTATAGTCGACGACTTTCGGGTTTGCGACAGAAAACCGCCGTTGCACAAATTACAATGTTGACACGTAACATGACTCTGAACATCCTTTGCAGTCATGATAATCGGTTAATTAGTCTTCAAGAATTTCTCGACACGTAAACTCAACTCCACAATCTGCTCTAAAAAATATTTCGCCACATTCGGTTCGTCATCTGTCCCTCTGTAAATAATCGGCTCGGTAGGTATATGGAATTCTTCCAATAGTTCTGTATGTACGTTGTCTTCCGCCTTCACGTAAATCCCGCACGACATTGCTCTATGGTTCTGGATTACGCCAGTACTGCTTCCTTTCTTCTCGTCCGTCTTTTCTAAAATCGCCTCGAAATCAGCGAATATTACGATAGGGTGCCTTTGTGTTTTTCTCCAAGCTTCGAATTTTTATGTTGATCCAGGTCCAGGCATTACGGGTAATATCGGATTACGTTCGCGGCAGATTTTTTTGTGTTGCTCGAGTGCCGCCTGTCCAATTCAATTTATTTTTAAGTTTCTGGTTGTCGAACGACGTGAAACAACGTTTACAAAAAATTACTTCTCCGTTGCGTAATGCTTTTTCGTGATCGCACTAGACGGGAAAAATTTGCTACGTAGGTATAATGCGATTTGTCTTTTTCTACAATTAATAGTAGGTCAAAATGGTCCGTTTTCTCGTCATCGACTACTTTCAATGGAAAAACGGTGTGAACAGTCTTTTTGTTTTTTTCTCCTTTCTTCAGTCCGTAAACATTTATTTTTTTCAAATTTTCCTATTTCCGTGAGCGGGGTTGGGTACGTCAATCCGCTAAAATCATATTTGTTCTCGTGGTTCACGTATTTTTCGTTTACTCGGTAACTATTATGGTCCCCCGTTATGTATTTCGTTAGAATCACCCATTTAACCCTTAGACTACCAACGGGACACATGTGTCCCATAGAGGATAATACGTGTGCCATTTGGGTTTCTTTACTACCATATAAACATTGGCTGTTGTCCCACTGGTTTAGAAGGTGAAAAATTAAATTTTGTTCATAATGCATGATCGTTTTATATATTATTTTTGGTATTGAGTCTATTATATAATACATATATATTATGTATACATGTACAATAATACTTGATAATAATTTTTATCTTATTTATTTGTTTGCGTTATTTTATCTAACCGATTAAAATGTACACTCGATTGCGGAAAATTTGAGAAAAAGATAAAAATAACTATACCTAGCTATTGAATTATACAATAATTTGTAACAAATATTACGTTCATTATTATTTCACTGTGTTTTCATGGAAAATCAGCAAGAGAGGTTATACTGAGGATGAATTACGTGAACTAATGGCGGAATCTGATGACGATGTACTAGATGCTCAAACAACAAAATAAAGAAGAGAACTAAAATTACATGCACACTGTGTAAAGTACCCTTGTGCAAACAGTGTTTTTACACTCTACCATACATCATAATATATTTCTATTCAAATTGCTGTTTTATTTATTATATCTTCGGGTAGCGGGATATATGATAATCTATATGATCCATCTATCGGTTGGAATTTATAAACTCCTAATAAAAGGCCGTCTATCGTCTGTAAGGAGAATCTATTTCCTCGCCCCCGATAAATATCCTCTTTAGATATTAATTTCGTGAATTTTTGTTCAATTATGTCTTCTATCTCGCTATCTAGGAAAATCGGTCTGACTGAGGTCTTGAACGGCTATTCACGGCGGAATTTGTTACATGCGGTTTATAATATGTTGAATCGAGTGTCAAATTTATTTTAATAGAATTATTTTCAACGGCGGATTTCAGAAGTTGAATTAGAGCTGGCTCGAGAGATTGAAGAAATTGTTTATAATTCAGAATATTCAGAATAGCATGCGTTTCCTACCTACGGGATCGAAAAAAAAAACCAAAACTTAAATTAAAAACTAATTCCTCCGCTATGTGGTGGTACTTAATACAAGAAATCTTACATTCATTGTTGCAAATATCCATATCGATTTCCATAAACGGCTTGTTATTTTCCTCGTCGGTAGTCCATGGTACGGTTAGGTTAGGAAAAAACGGTGGTCCCCAGAGAGAACTATGAGGCAGTTGAACACCGGTATGTAATAGAATCACTACTGAAGATCGATCGTCCCGTCGCTGTGCTCATGGATAATAAATAATAGCAATCGATTAACAAAAGTAAGTAACAATCGAAATGGTCGATTGTTAACTATCGATTGTTGTACAGTATCACCCAATGAGTTTCCACGAACGACTGTATGTATCGATATAGGTGTGTGTGTGTGTGCGTGTAATTAACGATCGTGTGTTTAACCCGTTGGTCGATGCATAGTTATAACAATTATATTGTCGTTGACAAAAATCTATTTTAAAAGACGATGACGATTATGTAATACCTACGTATAAAATAATATTTTCGTATGCGTACTTATAATTACGATGTAGACGAAAAAGGCGTACGGGTTAGTGCGGGCTGGTTTAGGTCGTACGATTCGGTATGGTGACGCGCGCGAAGACATAATTATATAACGACCTTTGTACCGGCAGCCGCTGACATTCCGAGAAAAGCAATACGCGCTGGCCGGCGGTCGCCCAATAGGCGGGCGGGGAAACATTGGCTCTTGCGGGAATGTCCGGACATTTGACGGTGCTAATAACCATTTCGGTTTCGTAATAATGTGCGCGATAATATTTCGTCGTATGGGCAATATTTAGCAGTGGGTATGGATAGAGTGTCGGCGGGGTAAAACGAGCGCGCGGTGACGAAAACTTTCGTAATACATACTCTTATAAAATAATAATCATAGGCATATGATTACGATGTAGGTAAGTCGAGTAGGTAGGTGATAATGTCTCTTGGATGAAGGGGGCGTGGTCTAAATATGTCGAGTACGTGGTGCATGTAGGAAAAAAAAAATATTTTGAAAAAAGGAGTTGGGGGAAAAATATATGTGGACGAAGGTGTGGACAATTCGGGCGGCCATGTTAAAGAACAGCACCTGGCATAGGTTAGATAGGAACGTGGTATTAATGTCACTAACAAGAACTTGGTAATGATATCGTTGATAAGAGATAGGAATTGGATTATCGGCTCAATTTAAAATCAAACTAACGCAGAAATGTACATAAACACTTTCAGAAATATCTCAGAATAAATTTGGGAGAGGTAACATTAATTATATACATTTTTACATGATTAATCATTGCATGCGAACAATTATTCTCGCAAAGTTTGAAAAACATTTTGATAAATTTGAATTACCTATGAGGAGAATTTTTTATTTTTATAAATACACCTTTAACACCACCTATGTGGAGGGATGGATCAAATAAAACACAACATTTACAGAAGGCACCGCTAAAATGAGTAACAATTAACAAATACAGTCCTATTGGTTAAGCTATGTAAATAAAAATGTTTATTACTGCCAATACCAATATCAGTTTTAAAATTCTATGAACTACTAATCATCCGAGGAGATAAAATCATTAGTTATTTTAGCATTATTGTCAACACATTTACCAACAAAAAGATCAATATCATGATTATTGATTGTGGTTTGGGTTGGTTAATTATATCCTAAGTACACCAAATAGAAACTATCTATACTCTAAACTCTATAGTGTATTGATAAAGTATTATATACTTCATACTGGGATACTACAATTACAAAAAAAACCACGCTAAAACTGGACTTGGCTTTTTAAGAGATTAGCGTTACTACCGAACTGGACTTTTTTTTCAAAATATTTTGGACCGGATCGGATTAGTCTTAAAAAAAAAATTGTTTAACCAGACTGGACCGAACATTGATAGGCCTTGCAGATCTATAACACTTACATATAAAAAGGACACGGGACTCGCTGAACCTTCGTCAAAACAATAATCAATTATTGTCGTTACCGTGGTGACGACTGTTCGAACAAAAATAACACGGAAGATATTGCTGGCTTGAATTAACTCCGCCAGAATCATCATTGACCAATTGAATACATAAGAGTAGTATAAAATAAAGAGTTTACCCACCGGCGCAGGAGCAGGTGCAAGGTGCAAAGAGCCCCGGTGCTGTACGTAATACATGGCCGCCCATACAGGTGCAAGGTGCTATACCTATTACATAACAGTAGTATATAAATACCGATTCTGGTTATAATTTCAATAGGTGTTGGGCCAGAATCGGTATTTATATACTACACATAGGTGGTGTTAAAGATGTATTTATAAAAATAAAAAATTCTCCTCATAGGTAATTCAAATTTATCAAAATGTTTTTCAAACTTTGCGAGAATAATTGTTCGCATGCAATGATTAATCATGTAAAAATGTATATAATTAATGTTACCTCTCCCAAATTTATTCTGAGATATTTCTGAAAGTGTTTATGTACATTTCTGCGTTAGTTTGATTTTAAATTGAGCCGATAATGGTGATAATAACGCCATATTTTACGATGTCAATGATAATATGATATAAATATAAATAAAACCGATAGCAGCAGATATTTCATTGTTTATTGGAAATCAGGCTCTAGTGTTTACCCCCCCCCCCTCTTTTATTTTTAGTGGTTTACCTGAATGTTTGTAAGAAGCGTTAAAAAATTCGAGTCAAGCTGGTTGCAGGATGTCGAGTGTGATTGGTTAAAATTATCCAATCCAGTACTGAATACATTAGCGCCGTGTAATGCCGTGTAGACATATTTATTCAATTGTTTTTTCTCATAGAACATCAAAAACACACGATGTCTGCTAGAAGTGGAGTGGAAAAAAAAAGTAATATTCAATTTTTTTTTTTTGCTTTTCTGAATGCAGGTAATGTATGCATTATATAAAATATTGAAATAAACATAAAACAATATCATATACGGTTTCTTATGTATGAAGAACATATTATATATTATATATATATATGTATATATTTATATGGGACGTGCGAGTATAATGATATCGATATAAAAACTATATAGTCGAATGTAATAATTTTTTTACACAATATCGTTTTAATTCGTATAATAATGTATAATATTTAAAAGCTATGTATATTATGTATATATGTATATAATAATGAAAATAAAATATAATAATAATATAATAATAATTTCCATACGATCATCGTATATCCTCCTGAACGCACACTTGCCGCAGTAAATATGTATTATTATTTTTATTTATTTATTTAATTTTTCTTTAATTAACAGAATATTGAAGACAACGTTTTTATCGTAATAATATTATATATATAGGTACATCGCGTTTTTTATGGATAATAATATAATATTATATGTATTTATGTGTATCGTATAAATTATAATTGTATATAAATATTATCGTACTTAAAAGTATTACGCCTACATAACAACACTTGTGTTACATTTTATTATAATATAGTACGATGATAGTCCAATTATTTAACAATCGTATATAAATAATAATAATAATAATAATAATAATAATAATAATTGTTTTACTCTAAAAGATT